>MU228135.1:2856458-2876916 GCA_018584345.1 Thuja plicata | reverse complement strand
ATGACTTCATTCCTATCTAATAAGTATTGGATTCATAAGGACTAGTGAGAACAGTAATCTTTATTTGAAAGAAGACACTAATGCTAACACTTTGATTGCTGAAATATTTGTTGATGACATCATATTTACAGTTAATGATATGCTATGAAAATCATTTGCTAATGAGATGAGCAAGGAATTTGAGATGTCTATGTTTGGAGAGATCAAGTTCTTTCTTGGTCTATAGATCATTCAACAAAGTGAAGGTATTTTCATTACACGGTCCAAAGACATCAAAGAAGTTCTGAAAATATTCAAGATGGAAGATTCCAAACCTGTTGGAACATCGATGGCTACTGGATGCAAATTAACAAAGGAAGACAAGACAACAGAGGTAAATCAGACTTTATACAGATCAATGATAGGAAAACTCATGTATGTTGTACACACTAGATTAGCTATTGCACATGTAGTAGGAATTGTTGCTAGATTTTTTGCTAACCCCAGGGAATCACATATAACTACTGTGAAAATAATTCTAAGATATCTGAAGAATATCAAGGAATTTGGCTTATGGTATAGAAGAGAAGGCAAATTTGAACTAAAAGTGTTTACCGACGCTAATTGGGCTGGAAATTTTGATGACTAGAAGAGCACAACTGGAGGAGCATTCTTTATGGGTGACAAACTTGTCACATGGATTAGCAAGAAGCAAGGATGCATCTCTCAATCTACTGCAGAAGCAGAATATGTTGTTGTTGGTGCAAACTACTCGACTATTGCATGGATCAAATAGCTGCTAGAAGATATACATATGAAGATCAAAGAACCATTAGTTATTTATTGTGATAACACCAGTGCAATAAATATTTCCAAGAATCCAATCATGCATGCAAAGACTAAACCATTGCCATCAAGTATCATTACTTAAGAGAACAAGTTCAAGAGAAAGAAGTAATACTTGAATATGTGCAATCAAAAGAACAATTGGCTGATATTTTCACCAAGCCACTGCCGAAGGATAAATTTGAGTACCTGAGGAAAAGATTAGGGGTAAAACCCATGTCTAACAGTCAGTAAAAGGATAGAACGCTGCATCAACCATATATTATCAGCATATTAGTAATGATTGATGCAAGCAAAAGCTGAACTTCAATGCTACATCTATATACCAAAAGGTATATATCAGATCCAAGTACTAAGAGCAGATTGTTATATTGATAATGGATAAGGGAAATTCAAGGAATATATTATGGAAAGAAAAAATAGGTAGACAGAGTGTCAGATATTTTATAAAATATTCAATTGGCATTATTGTCAAAGGGAGATAATGTTTCCATATTATCATCAAAAATTATTCATTATCAGATTACTCCAAATAGGGAGAAATCATATCCAAAGGGAGAGAATTGATATAAAATTGAAAACAAATGATAGAGACATCAAAGAAGCAGAACAGTCAAAAAGGACACAACACTTGAGAAGAAGAAAAAGGAAAGCTGCAAGAATCAAATTTAAGCTTACACAGAGCTTACCGGCGGTCAGACATTTTATCAGTTATCAAAACAAACTGTTTGGTAATTTGATGAATCTCAACAATTGTATTTCATATTGTATTAGAAATAGTATAGTATGATAATATAGTATGTTTCCATCAATGCCAAAGGGAGAGATTGATGACATGTAACTGATTAAATGGTTCACTATATTAAGTTGAAGATGATGCAAGACATCAAATCAGTTAATGGTTTGTATTTTCATTGATGTCAACTTGATATCATCTGTATGGTCATACACATAATGCCAAACACTTCAGAGAATCAATGGAATAGAGGTTATGCTTTTAGCAATGCATAAAAGTCAAGTATTCACTAAGTGACAAAATACACCGATGGAGTGCACACCATCGGTAAAGACAGAGATAAAAGTCACAGTGATACCCAACGAGCAGAAGATAGTATTGCTCGATGAAGTAGAATCAAAGGATGCCGGACAAGATAAAAATAGTGTTTCCCGATGAACAAGATCCAATGATTCCCAACAGACAACGATCCCAAAGCTAACTGAATCAACACCGACAGAACTGGAAGTTGTCACCAGTGACGAACTGTAGAATTGACCGACAGAATAGAGAGCTCAGAAAATGACAAAATATCTAGCTGGCAGAGCTAAAAGATAGACTTAACTGGTTGTTTTATTCATTTTATTCAACCACAGTTAAGTAAGTGATTTGTACAGTTGGCAAGAAGATAACTACAAGATAAATCAAGAGTTAAAGCCATAAATCAATTTGGTTGGATTGTTTTTCACGCTAAGAATAAAGAACCAAGAATTAAGGAATATCATGTCTATTTAAGAGACAAGCATAATTCATTCTCTATGTGGTCAATAATCAATCAGATACATAGGGGAGTGAACTGATAGAAGATGCTGAAGAGAAACTGATGAAGGATTAACTCCATGCAGTCCTGATCAATCAAGCTGAGGGAGAGCTAAAGAATTTTGCAAACACCGACAAACAGAAAAGCACAGCATCACAGAGTAGAAAGAGTTAAGTACAAAGGAATTATATTGATACATTGATTAGAAAGATATTGTAAGTAAATAGATCTGAAAATCTGCAATTCAGTTGCATTTGAAATGGGTCATTTTGTTTCAGTTTAACCATTGAAGCATTAAGTCTCTTAACAGAGCAGGACTTAACAGTCTTTTTTAATTAATGTATATCCTAACAGATTACCAGAAGGTTGACTCATGATAGTAGCACTGGTCTTACCTAAAGCCTATTGACAGTCTAAGAAGGAGGTTGATTCAAGGATGGTAGTAAGATTTGCATAAAGCCTATTGATAGTCATGAGACTGATTCAAGGATGGTAGCATAGATGACAGATACTAAGTGACAACCTATGTATTGAAAATCCTCTAACAAGGTCACACTTAACAGTGTGTTTGTAACCTTTAATAGGGTTGGTTCCTAACAGGGCTCACTTCAGAAGAGTGAAAATTTGGGGTACCGGTCCCAATGGTTTCTCCCTTAATAGGGTTTCCACATTAAAATCCTTGTGTTATATGTGTATGGTTAGTTACTTTATTTTTTTACATTCTACATATGAATTTATGGATTGATTGGTATACTCTGCATATTTACTGAGTATTGGTAAATATAGTTTACTGCTTATCAGTTATCAAAGAGATTAAGGACAGACAATGTAAACCGACAGACAACTATTTGTTTCAAGTATTTCAAAGGCATGCATCTTGTTGGGACTTAATAATTTGAGAAGTATTAATTGGTGGATTAAAGTTTAAATTGGATAAATTTATGAGGCCACTGATTCACCCCCCCCCCTCTCAGTTATTACTAACAGTTCCTACTAGCTTATTATTATTATTATTTTATTCATGGTACGTATATAATTGATCCTTTAGAACAGTAGGGATATCACATCTATAAACCTACCCCATAACTCTCAATGCCCTAAGATTGAAGGATGGTGAATTGAACTTTAGTTCTTTTGTTTGACCCCCCCTCCTTACCCCCCTATAATTAGTTGTTTCTCCCTCCCCCCAACTTGGGGAATAGTAGGGAATAATTTGAGGGGGGCTTCCCTTATATTAGTAGGGCCTCCCACCAATAATATAACAATAGGGCTCTATTCTATACATAACATTCCCACCCCCCACTTCGGAACTAATTTTTCCCACCCAACCATATTCCCTCAACCGAATAATAGATGGGAAAGCATAAATTTATTGAGTGGTGTAGACACCCAAAAATGGTTCAATGCTTATGCCCCCATTTTTAACATGTCTTCTATATTGTGTGTTTGATCTTTATTATTCACTAATATTTTGTCATTCTTCCATGTCATCAATTACTAACATTTCTCTCATTTTGGACGAATTGATCATCTTCCTAAACCAATCCTAATCAATCCTAATCATTCCTAATATTCCTAAATAAATCCAAAATCATTTTGAACTTATTTAGATCATTCTAGGGAATTTTCAAAGTTCATCAATGCCTCATCTATTTTCCATCCTCCTTCGATAGTGTTGTCAAATTTCATCGATGTTATCGTCATCAATCTTATCCAAGGCATTGTCAAAGTTCATCGATGACTTATCATCATAAATCTAGGAGCATTGTAAATTTCATTGATGTCTCCCTAGGAAGCGTTGTCAAATTAATAAATTCCTTCTCCTCATCATTACTCTAGTGCATTTTCAAAGTTCATTTATTCATCGTCATCATATGGCTTCTTCAATAGCATTGTCAAAGTTCATCGATGCTATTTTGTCAGCAATCAATTCGAGTGCATCATCAAAAATCATCGATGTCTCTCCTTTTCATAAACCTTTGTAGAACCATCAAAATCCTTCCTTATCATCATCAAATTCATCAAAAACCAAGACAAATTTGCATCATTTCCATCAATTCGGTCAATGATCCATTAATTTTTCCTCTTGGGATGAATAACCCATAGTTTATCCCTATGCCCTAATTGAGTAAATAAATTGACTTTATTTATTCCCTCTTTCCTATGTCTCCACAATTAATTAATTGGTTAATTATTATTTACTAATTTCCATTTTTGTGGGAAATGTGAGTTTTTATAATTCAAAATTCCCTCTTATTAATTAGCCTCCACTTGTCATACTTGTCATAATTTATGGTAGTTTCTTCTTTTCCTTTGTCATAATTTGTCATATTTTATGACAAGATTCCCTTTCCTTCTCCACACTAATTTCCCAATTTTATCTCTTACAATTAGTCATAATGTGTCATAATATGACACTTTTCCAATTTCACTTCTCAATATTGACAATCTTCCAATTTGTGCACCTAATTGCTAATTCTGCAATTTGGTCTCTAATCCTATAAATTGAGATCAATTTTCTCAATCAAGTTAACCATCACATTTAGAATCTTCCCACCATAAATATAGTATTTTTATTTCATTTTGTTAGTGCATCATGTCCATATGAGAGCTACAACAACATTTGGAGAAGCAAGAAAGAGCACAATTGTCAAATTCAGGGAGTTTTGTTCATAACTTGTATTTCTTTGTCTCAATTTATCTTATGTTTGCATACATTGGTTGTGAATTATTTTTATTTTTATGGTTCATATTGTGTGCACATTTTCATTTCCTATAATTGGTGAACCTGATGTGAAGACATGTTTTACTAACTAAATTTTGATGTTTTTTTGTATTTGCAGGTCCTGGAAGAGAGTTGTGCAGTTAGTATGACCTCCTGCGCACTTTGTTGATGTTTTTGGAAACTTGGTAGAAAATTTTGCACACTTGGTAACTATATTTTTTCACTTGGTCAATAAATTTGTGCACTTGGTCAATAGTTTGGGGCAGTTGGTGTTTATGGAACAAAAATTAGGGTTTTAGGGTTTCTTCTCTTTTGTGCATATCTTTTGCTTTCAATATAATTATTATAAAGGATAAATGAAACCTATTAAGGCTAAAATAACTTAAAATTAATCTCATAATTTGTATTAGAAGCTTTAAATGAACTCGGATATTTATTTGGGCTTTTAAAATGAACTTCACCTAGTTTAGGGTTCAATACAAGGCTAGTCAATCAATTTTCTTTCAATTCAATTCAAGTTCACAATATAGTCTAATTAGGGGTTATAATTGATTCAAATATGTCAAATAAAGTTTATTACACATAAAATAAACTTAAAATTAAAATTCACACTTGATTTGGAAGCTTAAAATGAACATTCATCTAGTTTAGGATCCATTGCAAATCAGCCTAGTTAAGGTGTTTCCGTAGCCATTTCAAATATGCATATATCTTAATTAGGGTTCTAAATGGATTAGAATATTTTCAAATTATGTTTTGAAATGGTGAATTATCCCTAATTATGGCAATAAACATGATTATAAATGCATATTTGGTTAGTATAGAAGCCCTAGTAGCTTTCTAAGTTGTTCTGGCGTCTATTTCAGGTCATGCGTACTTGGTTGATGACCCTGAGATCTTGGTCACTGTTTCTATGCACTTGGTCATTATTTATGTGCACTTGGTCATTATTTATTCACACTTTTTCATTACTTATGTGCAGTTGGTCATTGGTTATGTGCAGTTGGTAAATTTCATGGTTTTGTTGCTCATTCTTGCAATTTTGCATTCATACTTCTATTCTGGGCTTAGAATAGGGGATTTTTGGTGTTACTGGTGATATTTTCAGCACCTTGGAAATCATGGGATGAAGTATACATGATAAAATACTAATTTTTTTGATGCAGGATACTTTACGAAGACCTTGTGTGTCTTCCAAACATTCATGTCTGCTTTTAGTAGTTAAAAAACACTTCAATTTTGGTGCTTAAAATGAACAATTTTTTCTTGTGCTTGAAGTGTCTTTTATATTGTAATCCTAATAAATATATGAACATATCATCTCCCTTTTCCTCTTTGGATCTTGGGTGTAAGACAAATTCCTACAATTCTTCTAGATGGCTACCTCCCAAGAGCTTTAGCATAGCCGGTGAGACGGATTTCCCAAGTGGGAACAAGGAAAAGCACACCTCTTTTGACCCACTCTAATCAAATACCTCTTCAAGATTAATGTCTCAGATGCCTAAGATTGATTGTGCCTAGTCTTTTTGGGGCTATATGTCTCAATAGAGATTGTGCTACCATGTTGCCTTGTATGATTCACAAGTTATATTTGGAATGGATGCCCTGACTAAAAACCTCTTGTTGTAGTGGCCCCATAAAACCTTCTATTTACTGGTGTAGGAGTAAACCTTGAATATATCCCACACTTTCATAGCTCTTAGTAGAGACAAAATTCCCTTGGGATACAAATTTTGGTGTGCCTAAGAAGTGAGTGCACTGTAAGGAGGAGCTTGTGCCTCCAAGCTTCTAGGTTGTCTGCTATGAGTAGGCACGACTGAACTTGTTCAAGTTGGAATTAAGAAAATATTTTCCTTCCCATCCTAGGTTTTGGTGTGATTGTTTACTTGTTTACAATAGCCATTCTAACTAGCATGTATTGTGTGGGTGTTTCAAAATTTTAAATAACGGTTTCAAAAACACTCCTAAACATTCAAATCTCATTAGAAAATTCCTAAACATTCTTAAACACTTTGATTTTTCACAAAACATCTTGTCTCAAACTCTTGTGAACATTTTTACCCTTAAAACATCAATCTTGAATCCTTGTGGCATGCATAGTACTCCATCATTCTTGCATATTTGTATCATAGTCCCTTTTGCATAAATATCTCATCTTATAACTTCTTACAAACTTTGCAAAATCCTACAAAAAGATCCAAATCCTATTCTTTATTTATGTTGTTGAAAATAGGATCTTGACTTAGTCCCTTGTCCCTCTATCCAATTACCTCCTTTACCAATTGGTCAAACTCCACCTTTGTCATGATGGATTTGATCTAGTCGTTTTATCAAATTATCCTTTGCCCCTTTTTATCCCCTTTTCAATTCAATATTCCTATTCAATTTCCTAAGGTTATACTCTTTGGTTTGTATTTTTCCAAAGATTTTTAAAGTAAAAAAATCTAAAAAACATAGTTTCATAAGTCATAGTTTCCTTGTCATAATCATCCAAAATCCAAAATTTACATTTTCATAAAGCCCTTGCATATCTTAGGTTGCATATCATTCCAAAATCTTCAAAATCCAAAAACAAGTGCATTTAGCATATATCCTTTCATAATTAGGTGCATTTAGGCATCATGTCAATTGTGACAAGATCTCAAGTCCTAAATCAATCAAATCAAATATTCCAACCAGAGCATGGCATAATTCAACTAAGGCCACCACCAAATTATGAACCAGTATTTACTTCACAACCATTTGTGCCAATAATGCAAATGAGTCAATCAAGACCCAAATCTTTAAGGATGTTATTTCCAAAAATGTATCATATGGATGAAGAGAAAGAAAGAAAAAACAATTTACCCATGTCTAGGAATGGCTCATCCCAAAATAACTACATGGATGATACACCTACTTCCTCTCAAGAATTTAACTCTCAAGAAACATCCATGTCTTCTTCTATTCCTTCATCCCCACAAACCTTACAAGAGAAATTTCCTCCATCTCCCTCAAGTGACACTTATAATGATGAAACCCCTCAAGGGATATCTATATAAGAACTTCAAACTAATCCAAGTCTCTTCCATGCTTCCAAATTTCTAGAGCCAATGCCACCATGTCCTCCAATTTCAACCAAACCCATTGAAGAGAATCCCATAAAACTTCCATCTCCCTCATGCCAAAACATTGACTCCATTCCAAAATCCCCCTTGCATATTCAAATCCATACCCCATGTCAAGAGGATGATCCAAAGAGTAAAGAAACATTCCTAAAATTAATCAAGACCAAAGTACCCTTCAAATTCCCTTTGACCTTCCACTTCCTAAGAAATATCATGGCCTCCCTTCCATTTCTTCCCATGATCCTATTCCAAGTATAGATCAAGGTGTCAATTCACCTTCATGTCCACCACAAAATTTTATCATCCCTCCAGATCCTCCTCAAGACCCTTCCATCCCTTCATTTCCATGTCATAAGCCCCCATCTCGCTACAAGATCCTATCCCACAAAGTGATCATGTCACTTATCCTATTACATCATAGGATCTCATTGTTCCTCTTGATCCCCCTCATGGTTCGAGAACCTTTATGCAAGTTGTTCATGAACCCCTTATATTTCAAATGGGTTCCTCTCCTTCCATCCAATTTGGTTCACTTCATGATCCTATGAGTCCTTCAATATCATATACACCTCACAATAATTAAATTGTGTCTTGTATCAAGTGTCCTACCAATAAAAGAAAGAATTATTAGGTCAAATGGTTATAACTATGTGCAAAAGGTATATTAAAACCCTTTCATATGAGAGAAAATTCTAATGACCATGATCTTAATTATAAAGATCATTCTCAATATTATGGTATCACTTCAAAATATAAAATCCAAATGTATACCTCCTCCTTCAACCCTTCCATCCATCCTAGGTCCATATATTCCTCCCTCCACTAGATAACAATCCACTTACCCTTTCCTGAAAGTTAGCAAAGGCACACACCTTAGAGACCCTTCCACACATTCAAAAGGCCTCCATAAAATTCCTATCCATCCATGAATCACATTCCCTTTCCAAGTAATTTGGATTCCAAGCATAAAGTATATTAATCAAGCAATCCACATGCAGTCAAGGACCAACATGTCCAATCTAATCGACATGTACAAAAAACAAAAATTTGATCCAAATAGAAAAATAAATTTCTAAAAGGCCACAAAATCCCATTAAGCAAAAAGAAAAATAAAAATCCATATGGGTTCCAAAATCTATTGTGCAAGCAATGCATTCAAAGGACCCACAAAAGAATGAAAAGGAAATATGTATGTGGATTCCTAAGAAGCTCCTTGAACCATAGATTCCCAAAGAAAAATCAAAGATGGAATCCAAAATTATTATCCCTCCATCTAAATACCTCCCATCTTCCAAATCCATTTTGGGGCCTTGTATCTCAAAATCCATATCCTTTCCTCTGTCACATCCGTCATCTCCTTTTCCTCCATCACTCCATCACCACTCAAGGTGTGTGCCAATTTTGTTCTTGCATCCATTTCCATCCACTCCAAAACAATTCCTACTACATTCCTTCAGTATGCAACACCCATTTTCCATCCTTTCATCTATCGTATCCACACCTTTGCATAAACCTATATCCTATCTACTTGTCCCTGTCATATCCCTTTGTCATTACCCTACCAATTTCTTTGAGAATACTTTCATAGTCATGGATGGTTATTACATATCCTTCAAAAGCATTATCCAAAGAGTAAGGCATTTGAGTCCTCCATCCATGTCATATCATGCATCCATTATCTCTAAAGAGGTCAAAAAAGTCCAAAAAATATAAAAAAGAAAAAAATATCAAAAACAAAATGAACAAAAGGAAAAGTTGTCTTGATGAAAACCTGGGAAACAGGTGTTTGGTAACAAAAAAAATAAGTAAAGAGACATAAATTTCATCCAGTAGTGAAAACCTGACAAATAGGCACTTTGGGCAAGTACCATGATGAAAACCTGGCAAACAGGCATCATGAGTAATTTTATGAACTTCTTACATTCCATAATTGGGGGAAGGCTTCATCCATGTTTTCCTGTTATATTATACCCCTATCATTATCCTTCAGTATCCTCCATTACCCCTATCATTTCCTCTATTATCATATACTTGTCATATTCCTTATCCTATTGACATCCCAATGCCCATTTTCCCAACTTTGATATTAACAAGGTTATAGATCTTCCTAGAAGCATCACATATCCTATATACTTTACATTATCCTGATCCCTTTGGTCCATATTTCCTATCTTATTTCCAACCCTTAATCCATATGCCTTACCCTTATCCCTTATTGATATTTCTTATCATATCCATGTCATGTCATTATCCTATTCCAATAGCCTTCTTGGTCTTGATGAAAATAAGGATTAAAATACAAAATATATTTTTAAAAAAACCTCTTGACATGTCCATTCCAATGCATCACTTTCCATCTAGTGCCAAAAAGTTTCATTATCCTATCATAGGCATGTCCAATCCCTCAACTTAGCACTAACATGTTATCAAATTCTAAGGATAGTCCTTGGCAACCCAATAATAACTTTAAAGACATACTAAGAAACATTTGGCCTTCATATGTCAATCCATAATGTCCCTTCTATTTCTAAACCCTGGGGCAATTCTTGCTCATGTATATATTAATGTCCTGAAAAAATTCTCAAAAAATTGCATAATGTCCTAAAAAAAAGACCATAAATGATGACATTATTTTTCCATTAGTACACTTAGTGAAAAACATTGATAGAGATCACCGGCAGACTAAAGCATTACTGCCAGACTACAAGCATCACTGGCAGACTCAAGCATTACCGGCGAACAGTGAGCATACCCGACAGAACACAGAGGTCATGAAAAATGCTAAGTATGGAATCGACAAGCATCACCGGCGACCACAAGCATCACCGGCAAAACAATTTTGAGAACTAACCCAACAGGAATAGAAAAGGCATACCCAACAACGAGTTCAAGAAAGGAACATCGGCAACCAAGAAAACTGACCGTCAGAACCGACAGTCAGTTAAAGAACCCGCAAATTGTGGATCTGATTTTTACACAATGGATAAAGCAATGTAATTATATTTATAGAGTTTTTATGTCTTAAATCATAACTTGAGGGTCAAGCAAGCTTTATGTAAATGTTTTAAAGCATCCTAACGGATTTAAAACATATCTAACTAAAGATCAAGGTCAAGTTGTAAACCTTGGATCAAGAGTTAACTTGTGATGCATGAATCAAGAATTGAGCCTAATTTAGTATAAATAGATGTTCAAACTCAATTGTGAGTTATGAATTCAATATAGTTGATAGCCACGTAGAGCATCTAAGGAGAAGAAGGCAGAATTCATGCAAAGTTCAGAAACAGAATACATTAGTTGTCAAGAACACACAGAGGCTACCGACGAGCAGATAAAGGTATTATTCAATCATGGAAGGATGATTACTTATATGTATGAAGCTTAATAGGATCTATTATCAGAAATTAAAGATTGCATACATCATCAAATCAAACACTTATGTAGTTGCATTCTAACAAGTCCTTCACATCTAAAATCCTTTTGTAAAAGGTGGACTTAACAGTTCTTTACAAATCTCTTAACAGAGTGCACACTTAACAGTGTTGCTAAAGCTTCAAACAAAGTAGATCTTAATAGGTCTCCGCTGTAATACTCCTAACAGGGTAGGTCATCAGAAGTGACCAATTGTAAGCCTTAACCGGCCCCTTCTTATCTGCAGATAGTGAATTCTTGTGGGTAACAATCCCCACTGCAGTTTTTACTTTCTAACGGGAGTTTTCTGTGATATCATATCTTGTGTTATGTGTTATCTATTTTCATGAATGTTTCTATTATGGTTACATACTAAAATAATTTATGATATGATTGCATATACATAAAGAAAGATGAACAATTAGATAAGATAATTTACAAACTGATGATTAAGGGTTAATGGGATAACCAAGAAAAGTTTTAGAGGTATTGATTCACCCCTCCCCTCTCAGTACATCATCTCAATATAATTCAAACAATTGGTATCAGAGATAATTCTCTTTCTTGAAAAGCTTAAAGACTTGAGAGCAAAGATCAGAGCAATGGACAAGTTCAAACTGGACATGACTATTGAGAATGAGCAGTTACATATGCAAATAAACTATGAGCAGTACAAGGAGGCGAGAATAAAACTGAGAAAATTTCTTGATGAAAGAAAGATTATCGAAACTAGGCTAAATGACAAAGACTACAAAGAATTGGATATAATAGATTACTTTGAAACAACTGAACCATCAATGAGCAAAGCTTCAAATGTGTCAGATGAAGAAATTAAAAGTCTTCAAGAGATCAATCTACATCTGACAGATCAAATCAAGATGCTGCAAATTGGTCAAGAGACTCAAATAGTGAAAATGATTGATGTCATGAATGATGCAAGAAAAGATGAAAATGAAAGGAAACTAGTCATTGATGATAGGAGGAAAATAACATAGAAGCTACAAGAGAAAGAATCAGATATTCAAAGACTCACTGAGCATCACCGTGAGGTTACAAACCAGATAATTCATATGAGTCAAGAAGCAAATAGATTAAATATAGAACTCATTGAAAGAATACAGATCATAGGTGAGCTAAGAGAAGAGAACAAGAAATTGAAGCATGAAATCAAAGTCCAGAATCAACACAATGAATTGATCAAAAAGGCTGAGGATAGAAACAAAAGGATGGATGATTTTCTTGATGGAAAAAGAAGAGTCAACAACTACACAGGATTAGGGTACAACGAGAATGGTGAATCTTCTAATCAACCAAATTAGAGGAATGCTTTCACAATCCCAAGATCCAAGAAGCTATCATGCAATCACTGTGGAAAACCAGGCCACACCTCAAACATTTGCAGAAGCAAAATAAAAGGTATTTCTCAAGCACAATCTACTTTTACTGGTAATTGTTATAAATGTCAAAAGAAAGGACACAAGGTACATGAGTGCAGATCCAAAGTGACAAATCCAAAGAGAAAAACCTATATGGATAAGTACTGTCCTACATGCAAGATGAATGGGCATACACATAAGGAATGATGGAAAAGGAACAACAAGACATGAACACCAAAGGAAACTGATAAAAGCTACAAACCAGAAAGAATAGGTAACTCATATGTTTGGGACTATAACACATGGGTAAACTATATGGCATGTGGAAGGTATGGTCATATTGCTGCAAACTGTATGAGAAAATGGACCAGAAGGTCACGAGGTTGGACCAATCTAGGTATGGCATGTTTACATTGTCATAAGGTTGGACATGTGATAAAAGATTGCAAAGACCGACTGACAGACACAAATACACATCCCAATGGAAATACCATTAATGACATCAAAAGAATGAGAAACAAGATTTGGGTAAAAGCCACAAACACTGAAGGTGCTGGAACAAGAAATGCTAATGGTGACACCCCATCCACTGGATCCGGTGACATCACTACATCTAACTAGATTGCACAAGTAAGTATGGAACTAGATTATGACAAGTTTTACTATGCATTAGTTCCATTATACATAGTTCATATCGTAATATAGGCATGAATAAAGATGCAATATATTGTTACTTGATAAACTATTGAAAAGAAACCATCGGTTATTGGGCACGATTTGCATCGGTAAACACACACAGGAAAGTTAGCATTACTTACCATAATGTATCGGTCATTACACAAGCTAAGTGTAAACCGACGGACATCAGTGAAATTTGAATTAACAAAAGCTGTCTTCGTAACCTCACCGAAAATCATCAGTGAAGTCTCCAAAACCGCTAGCTACCCCAACATTTTGCATAGACATCAGAGATGTTATGAATGTTTTACCGACAAAAATAGTCTTCATAAACCGATGAGTTGGTAAGCATTAATGACAACTTAGGGCACAAAAAGGTATAAAAGCTTGACAGGTAAAATCATTTTTGCACCCACAATTTTTGAGCAGAGCAGAGCATACCAGAGTAATTTGAGAGCAAATTGGAAAGTGACCCAGTAGAAGTTTACTTGACATGAAGCATTCAAATTCACAGGCAGTCACAGAGAATCAGTAAGTTAATACACTCACCAATAACACTGTTTTGATTTAGGAAAAAGACCTAAATTGCAAACAAGATGGCATCAACTTCTAGGGTAGAGAAAATTAAGGAGGATAAGAAGAAACCCTTCAAGCTTGTCAGTAGAGGCACGTGTGCTGAACCGAAAGACAAGCTACACCCTGAAATAGCTTCACAACCTGATGATTCTGGAGCATTCTCCTAAATCCCACCTAGGGTTTTACTGGTAGAGGACATAAGGTCCTACATTCACTACAAGATCTCAGAGATAGGAGATCTAGACCTTGATAACACCTATAGGGCACTGTGTGATGATGCTGGAAAGCTCAAAGAAGAGCATAAACACTTGGAAGTAAAGGGACTCACAAATGCACTACATTTTCCCAAGGTTTTCAAAATAGAATGGATTAAAATTGTTCTTATCAGAGTTCATGAAAACACTCTATGGATAAACAAGCCAAAATCTATAACAAAGGATGTTATACATGTGGTTACAAGTTATCCTACAACCGATAAGCCGCAGGCTCACAAACACCCATCTCTAGCTGAAGTTGAAAGACTAACTGGTGCAAAATCAAATAAAAGGGCACTGAAGGTCAACACCATTACCGACGCAGAGCTGAGGTTTGGAGCATGTGTTTTTGGATACAAGATATTCCAAGCAAGCTGAATGAACAGCATATCTAGCACTGCTATGAGCACAGCATACAAGATTATCAAACAGGGGAAGAAGATGGATCTGGCAGAGATCCTGTTACATCAATTTGAGGAGAACATGTGCACAAGCAGGTCATCAAGAACAAACACATGTAAGTTTGGTTCCCTCATAATGTGCATATTCTTTTATTTTGAAGAATACTTTCCTTCCATAGGAGAAGTTACATGGGACAAAAGCAGACCCATTACCATTCAGATAGGTGAATTTATAGAATCACTAGAGACAGATTTTGACAATGTTATGCATGAGTATTTCAAAACCATAAAGGAAATGCTTCAAGCAAGAACTAGGATTCCTAAGAAACTGATAGAGGAACACCGTGAAGAGATATGTTTCATGGTAGATATAGATTTCACTTACATACAAGTTGTAGTTCCAAGGAAATCATGGCTTTCAAAGTTAGAGTATGAAATAAAAATAGGATTAGAAAATGAATGCATTCAGGCATGTTAAATGAACCCATTGACAACAAGAAATTAAGATTTGGTACTTATGAAGAGGCCAAACTGAAGATTAAAACAAATATTGTTGTAAAGAAGGCTATAAAACAATCAAAAAGAATGGTAAAGAATCTGAAAAAGAATTTGAAAATATCTTCTGAAGGAGAAGAAGAAGAAGAAGGTGAGGAGGAACAAAAGGGTAAGGAAGAAATCACCGAGGATTAGCTTCCCATCAGTGACACAATAGAACAAAAAAAATCAGAGGAAGAGAAGTTTGATTCACCACCTCCTCCTCCACCTAAAAAGTCTAGAACAAGGAGTCAAACAGCATAGGATGCAATTCCTTCTCCCATGGTAAAAGGGAAGGTGTATAAGAGGAAACCTATACCTCAAAAGGAAAAACAACCAGCTAGGGCACCGGCCAAAAGAAGGAAATATGTTCAGACTGATGAGGACTTAGAAGATACAGCTATGGATGAACCTAACACTATAAGACAAGCAAAGGAAATAGCAAAGGTTTCATCACCAACTGATGACATTGATGAAATATGTAAGTATATTGCTGAAACTACATCTGTTGGTCGTCCTAAGATAAGAAAATGGTTAAGATGGGACACTATAGAACAGAATAAGATTGAAGATGCACTTATTTCTAAAATGTGCAAACATTATTATGTCCCATTGCAATTCACTACACGTGATGTTCCACAAGAACTATTAGATAGAATAGCTTCTAGATTCACTTTTGCACTCCATGAGGAAAACAGGATAAGAGAAAGAGTACTGGTCTCTCTTTTACCTCCTGAATCCACAAAAGAAGAAATCAAAGAATTCATGGAGAAATATACAAAAATCTTCTCACCCAAATTGTGAGCTTATAAATTTCTTAAAGAGAAACTTATAGAGCTAGAACAGGACACTCATAAAATATGGAGTGAGATACTCAATCCTAATGAGGAGTGCAGTCCTGAAAAGAAACCTATCAAAAAAATATATAAATCAACAATTGAGTTAGACACTAAAGAGGTACAGATCACAGGCCAAAAACAAACTGATATTATAGATGAGGACTGGTCAAAAGATGGTAAAGATGATCAAGTACCAGCAAGCCCCATCCACATAAACTTGGAGGATGAAGAAGTTACCAAAGAATAACTATCAATAAAAGGTAACTTAGATGTTTATATAAATGATGATTCATGGTTAGACAACATTAACAATACCATCATAGGAAAAGACCCTACAGCAGAGGTTCAAAAAGATGAAGACATCAATGCTACTAAGGGTAATACTGATAGACAGGACAACTATTTGTTGGTAAGTTGACTTTTTGAGGATGCATGACTCATTTTGTGTTGTCATCATGGCAACAAAGTCATGTTTAGTTTATGTCATGAAAGACAAAATGACTAAGTATGAAAACAGGGCAGACAGAGATACTCAGTGATCAGCACATCAGTGCACATGCGAGAGATCGATTCACCTTATGCGCATTCAGATATAAGTTGTATGACATGTGTACATGCTACATCCAGACATGCATAGTACAGAACTATAGTACGACAAAGTTACAGGTAGATCAGTAGACCAGCAGTCCAGAAGACAGAGCATGGAAGCCGACTACTATTTTGATCAGCGTGAATTATTTTGTGATGTAATGGCTAAGCACCTTTTGTTATATTTTTGTAATGATGTAATTATCATTGTAGTAAACACACTTGAGCTTACTTGTTTGAAAGCATTGTATATTTTGTTTTAGGGCCGACTAGTGTTTTGTTTTGGGTCGCGCCTATTCAGATATGAACATATAAGTATGTAATGTAAAGTAATGTTAGAAGTGTCGATTATCATGTAAGAGGAAGATACAGAGGGATGGTATAATGAATTTAGTATATGATATAGCTATTTAAGAGAGTAAGAGCATTCACGCATACACAGAACTGATCAGACAACAGTGTCATCACAGCAGTTCATTTTGATATAGTGCATATCATCTTTCAAAAGGTTGTAGCCTTCATCTTATTAGGTAGTGAGCCATATACCTTTAACAGGGTTTTATAAAAGACTCCTAACAGGGTCAGACCTTTAACCAGGTCATTGTACTCATATTGTAAAGACTACTTCTAACAGGGCAAAGAAACTCTCACAAGTTCATTATACTTAGTACAATATTTGTGGGTACTAATTCCCACTGGGGTTTTCCTCTAATCAAGGTTTCCCCATAATCATATCATGTGTTATATGTTAAGCTTCATTCTATGTATGTTTGATTTATGTTTAAAGTTTCTAAAAATTAATTAATAGACAAACACTGATTCACCCCCCCCCCCCTCTCAGTGTTTCTAACAATTGGTATTAGAGCTCTGGTCCTCAGCAAATAAGTTTAACCACTTGAGGTGATCATGGACTCAGCAGAAGAAAAACACTTGAAAAATAATCTTGAAGCAACTCTTGAAGATCTTGATAGATCTGAAAAAGAAAATGAAGAACTTAGACTGAAATTTGATGGCTCACAAATGCTTATCAAGAAACTAAGGAAAGATTTGAAAGATTGTTCTACAAGTGACTTGGGGAAAATGATCAAAAATCTCAATGAAGAGAATATGTCTCTGAAAGATAAAATTGAGAATCTAGATGAACAGCTCACAGACAGCCAAATTGCTATTGAAGAAAAGATCAAAGAAAGCAAACAACTAGATAATGAACTTTTAAAAGCAAACATGAAATTTCTGGAATTGGAAAACATAAAAAAGAAGTTGGAATCTGAATTAACAGAAGCTAAGGATAAGATTGATAAACTCCACACAATTTTTGACTCACTTCAATCTCAGCTCAATGCACAAAAGCAAAAAGGTGACACTACTAGTCTTGGATTCAATATAACACAAACTAAACTCAATTCATTACAAGAAAGAGAGAAACCTCATGAAGCATCTTCGGAAGCAAGGAAAGTTGAAAATGTTGAAGAGATTAAAATAGATCTACCAAAAGGGGAAATCAAGCAAGTTAACAGAACTTGTTATCCATGCAACAAACATGGTCATTTGGTAAGAGATTGCAAAGAGGTAAGACCTTTTAATGGTTATTGTTTCTCTTGTAACAAATTTGGTCACAGGTCTATACATTGCAGAACAAATCAAAGAAATCAATCACAGCAGAATCAAAGAAGAATGAATCAAAAAAATCAAAGAAATCAACCTCAAAGAAATCTACAAAACACTACATGTCAGATATGTAACTACAATGGACACACAACAAAGCAATGCAGCATGATGAACAAAAGCATCAGACCTCCTATCATTTGTCACACATGTGGAAAGGCTGGACACATCTCAAGGTTTTGTAGATCCAAAAATCAAAAACAAGAAGATCCTAAGAAATCACTATTTGAAGAGAAAGGAGAAGTTAAGTTTGTTCAAGAAAATGAAGATTCAAGCAAAATTTGGGTTGAAGTAAAGAAGGAAAATGAAGTTGACAAAGTATTTGATGCATCCATAGTGGACGCATCCTCTACTTCGGCTTGAATAGACCTTCTTGGTCTTAGGGGGAGCTATTCTAGCTCAAGACCCCTGCGCGGTTGGTATACTCATCTCTGAGTATGCACCTATGATATCATGGTTACAAGAACACAATATTGCTATGTGCATTCACACACTATCTTAAATGCATTAGGATCTAAGTTTCAAAATCTCTGAGTAATTTGCGTACAGTTGCAAATATTAAATGCGGTAGATTGTATAAAAGAAAGTAAGTGTTCAATCTTTCTCACACTTGCATTTGAGAGCATAGAATTTGGAGAGCATTAGAGCACTAAACATCAAGGCATGAAAGCATAATAGATTTGGCAGTTGAGTGAATGGACAAGGAGTTTGAAACAGAACCTTAGCATTCGCATCATTTCAGAATTTTGTGAAACCCTACTTAAGCAAGTTCCAAGTAAGTATGGCAACCTCAGTTGTGTTTGATATAGTAGAGAAGAAGAGATTTGTATTCAAGAGGCATCCATTCAAATCCATACTGGATGATGTGGAAGGGGATTTCTCCAAAACCCCGCTAGGTTTTGTTCACGTGGAAGATATTCGTGCGTATATTTACTGTAAGAAGGAAACAGTAGGAGATGTCAACATAGCCACTCATGTGGGATAAATGATGAAACCTAATTACACATTCAAGGATGAGTTCACACACTTGACAGATAACCCTATTTTTGAATACTCAAATGCGCATGAGTTTGATGAGCCAGAGTGGGTGAAGATTTTGTTAAGCAGAATACATGATGATCTTTATTAGATTGGAGAGGTCCCTGTGCGCATCACTACAAACCTAATCCATGAATTAACTAGACTTCCCAAGACTGGACCAGTTTTTCCTACTGGTAAAGATGTCAAGAAACAAATTAAGCAAGTTTTCCTATCTAGGAGTGACAAGCACAGAATGACAGTTTACCCTATCAAAGAAGATGACATAAAACTCTTAACAATGATACTTGGTTATAAGTTTCAGCAAGCAAGTAGGTTGAACGGTGTCTCTGCAGCAACAGTCCTAGCAACTATAAGAATGGTGAAGGACAACACTCAATACAACCTATGTGAGATCTTGCGCAGTCAATTGATTGACAATATTCGAATTATCAAGCATGATAGGAGAAAGACATTCAGGTTTGGATCTCTAATCATCTACTTGTATTTCCATATAGTTAGAAAGGTTTCAAACCTTTACCTCGACAGGAGAAAACCCACAATGTCTCAGATTTCTCTTAAGGTCATCTTAGAGAGCAGTGTAAGGGATGCCATGGATATGGCTATAAAGACATTTAGGATAAAAATGCAGAATAGGTTCAGACTATCTGAGAAGATAGTTGAAAAATAAAAGGATACCATATGTTTCATGGTAGAAATAGATTGCACATGCATGGAGGCAGTTGAACCTAGAACCAAATGGATTCATCCTCTTGGTTACAAAGTGGAAGATCATGTGTTAGAAGGATATGCACAAGTTCTATTGTCAGCGCCCAAAGATCCTAATGAGCCTAGGTGGGGCACTTACAGAGAGAAGACCAATGAAGTGGATACTATCTTACACAGTGCTGATAATAAAAGGAAAGC
>MU228135.1:2813920-2851115 GCA_018584345.1 Thuja plicata | reverse complement strand
ATCTAACTAAAGATCAAGGTCAAGTTGTAAACCTTGGATCTAGAGTTAACTTGTGATGCATGAATCAAGAATTGAGCCTAATTTAGTATAAATAGATGTTCAAACTCAATTGTGAGTTATGAATTCAATATATTTGATAACCACGCAGAGCATCTAAGGAGAAGAAGGCATAATTCATGCAAAGTTCAGAAATAGAATACATTAGTTGTCAAGAACACACAGAGGCTACCGACGAGCAGATAAAGGTATTATTCAATCATGGAAGGATGATTACTTATATGTATGAAGCTTAATAGGATCTGTTATCAGTAATTAAAGATTGCATACATCATCAGATCAAAGACTTATGTAGTTGCATTCTAACAAGTGCTTCACATCTAAAATCCTTTTGTAGAAGGTGGACTTAACAGTTATTTACAAATCTCTTAACAGAGTGCACACTTAATAGTGTTGCTAAAGCTTCAAATGAAGTAGATCTTAACAGGTCTCCACTGTAATACTCCTAACAGAGTAGGTCATCAAAAGTGACCAATTGTAAGCCTTAAACGGCCCCTTCTTATCTGTAGATAGTGAAGTCTTGTGGGTAACAATCCCCACCGTAGTTTTTACTTCCTAACAGGAGTTTTCTGCGATATCATATCTTGTGTTGTGTTATCTATTTTCATGAATGTTTCTATTATGGTTACATACTAAAAGAATTTATGATATGATTTCATATACATAAAGAAAGATGAACAATTAGATAAGATAATTTACAAACTGATGATTAAGGGTTAATGGGCTAACCAAGAAAAGTTTTAGAGGTACTGATTCACCCCTCCCCTCTCATTACATCATCTAAATATAATTCCAACACATAAAATCACATATGATGCTGAAAAAAATCTATAAAAATCATAAAAGTTCATGAAAAAATCTCAAAAAAAGCATAAAAGTCCTAAAAAAGTTCTAGAAATTGTAAAATGTCCTGAAAAAAGCAAAAAAAAAAAAACAAATATTTAAAAATCCTAAAAAATCATGTAATAAATTGTACATAATAATTTTCCTATTTTCAATAAATTTTCTCTTGGGACAAGACAAACATTTGAGTTGACATAATCCGAAGAATTATCAATTTTTTGTGCTTAACAAAATAGTGTATCAACTGAGAATATTTTCCAATTCATGTCAGCAGTCAATCATATCAAACTTGTCCTATCAATCAATCAACATCAATTTTTCCTTTATCAAACCTATCATTTGTCTCATACAAGATATGGTATACTCGAAACTAGACGATATATGTCTTAGACGGGGTACTTCATTCCTGAAACCAGTCATCATCATCATCATCATCATCATCATCATCATCATCATCATCATCATTATCATCATCACACAAACTATCAACTTTGAAAACAATATTAGAATGGTTGTTGACTTTCTTAGTTTAGTGAATCTTATCTTTTATTGATTTATCTTTGTCCATGTTCCTATGCTACTCCAAGATATCACGGAGTGATGAGAGTGGCTAGGATGGTTCATGATCCTTTAGTTTTATTTTTTCTTCTACTTGTGGGGTATTTTTCATAAATTTCTAGGGTACATATGTCATATGCTTCATGATGGATTGAAACATTCCTTGTCTACCATGTGTTTGTTTTTATACAAAATGATTGCATTATTGCCCTGACTTTCTGTGTCATGGTGCGACACATCAATTTTTCCATATTAAATAAATCTCTCATGACAATAATGCACTTATGAAAGAAATGTTTCATCACTACTCCTTATTCTTCTCTTCCATCTATTTTTTTCTTTCTACTAACATTTCTTCTATCAATCCTTTCAATCACTTTTTATTTTCAAAAAAATTTCATCCTATCAATTTCTGCCCAATTTTTTGAGGGGGCATCCCACCTCCATTCTATTGATCCACTGGGGCATGATTTTTAAATTTTCTTTGACACAATGCTCACAATCACATTGCATCAAAGAGGGGAAAAATATAAAGACCCAAAAATGGTTCAATGCATATGCCCCCATTTTTAACATGTCTTCTATATTGTGTGTTTTATCTTTATCATTCACTAATATTGTGTCATTCTTCCATTTTATCAATTACTAACATTTCTCTCATTTTGGCCCAATTGATCATCTTCCTAAACCAATCCTAATCGATCCTAATCATTCCTAATCTTCCTAAAGCAATCCAAGGTCATTCCAAACTCATTTGGATCATTCTAGATCATTGTCAAATTTCATCAATTCCTCGTCTCTTTTCAATCCTCCTTTGATAGTGTTGTCAAATTTCATTGATGCTATAGTCATCAATCTTGTCCAAGGCATTGTCAAATTTCATCGATGCCTTAACATCATCAATCTAGGAGAATTTTCAATTTCATCAATGTCTCCCTAGGATCATTTTCAAGTTCATCAATGCCTTCTCATCATCGTTATTTTAGTGCATTATCAAAGTTAATCGATGCCTCGTCATCATATGGCTTCTTCAATAACATTGTCAAAGTCCATCGATTATATTTTTTCATCATCAACTTGAGTGCATCGCCAAAGATCATTATTGTCTCACCTTTTCCTAAAACATCCTAAAACCATTGGAATCCTTGCTGACCCTCATCAAATTCATCAAAACCAAGACAAATTTACATCATTTCCATCAATTTGGTCAATGATCCTTTAATTTTTCCTCTTGGGATAAATAACCCATAGTTTATTCATATGCCCTAATTGAATAAATAAATTGACTTTATTTATTCCCTCTTTCCTATGTCTCCTCAATTAATTAATTCTAATTAATTAATTGATTAATTCATATTTACTAATTTCCATTTTGTGGGAAATGTGATTTTCTATAATTTAAAATTCCCTCCTAATAATTAGCCTCCATTTGTCATAGTTATCATAATTTATTACACTTTCTTCTTTTCCTTTGTCATAATTTGTTATATTTTATGAAAAATTTCCCTTTCCTTATCCACACTAATTTTCCCAATTGGATCTCTTACAATTTTTCATAATATGACACTTTTCCTGATTTCACTTCTCAATTATGACAATCTTTCAATTTGTGCACCTAATTGCTAATTTTGTAGTTTGGTCTCTAATCCTATAAATTGAGATCAATTTTATCAATCAAGTTAACCATCACATTTAGAATCTTCTAACCATCATTATAGTCTTTTTATTTCATGTTTTAAGTGGATCATGTCCATATGAGAGCTACATCAACATTTGGTGAAGCAAGAAAGAGCACAATTGTCAAATTGAGGGAGTTTTGTTTATAACTTGTATTTCTTTGTCTCAATTTATTTTGTGTTTGGATAGGTCGATTATGCATGCTTTTGAGTTTGATGGTTCCTCTTATTTTCACATTTTCCTTTCCTACAAGTGGTAGTGGTTCAATTCCCTTCTATATATTCTCGTGGGCAAGCATAAATCAATCAAGTGGTAGTGGTTCACTATGCCATATAGATAGATAGGGGTCCTCGACCCCTGTCGCTTATTATATAAAGATAGAGAGAGGGATTCCAGCCCCATATATCTCCATACATTTATAGGGACATTTATTATATACTTGATGTTATGATGGTGACTTTAGAATATAACATGACATCTAACTACCGGTCGAACTTAAGGAACACACCCAAGATGAACTATTGGGAGGCCCAGATGGCACCACTCCGCTAGATATTATGATACGAGGTTGTGATTGTGGTAAGGGGAGGATGATTTTTAGTTAGGAAGCATGTTCTCTTTGTTTTTTTTGGTCAAGGAGATGAGGGTTGGTCCCTTTATTCAATCAATTGTTAAGGGTTAGATATGTTCATAACGGAACGGTGCTAACCGACCAACTCATAATGACTGAATAATTTATTAAACCATAACAATCATTATATATATTTAGGATGGGTCATAATATAGATATGGAATTTATGCCCGACTACAGGCAAACTTCTTATAGTTAAGGTGCATTTCTAGATGAACTGATCAGATTATGAACCTTTGGTGAATTGAACAGTGAAGAACCGCATGCATCTCTTTATTGAACCACTGATGGAAACCATTCAGTGAATGGATGCACACCCCCCATAGATATATAGGCTTAGAGGAAGAAAGGAAGGGTGAATAAGTAGTCAAGATTCCATATATAGATAGGCCCCTCCATGGCCCCAACCCCAACCCTAACCCCAACTAATATAAGTGTAGGCATAGGATTTAATCAGTCTAGTCCACCCCAAATACAAAGGTGTGCTTTGATTGCTCAGATAAAATTATCCCTCACCCATCCCCACACATGATGAGTAGCTCCCTTGACCATTATCTATCTACCTATGGATGGGGACTAACGAATGCGATTTTATCTATATTTATGGGGGTTGAGGGACTCCCCTGGAACTATATTTCAGTGGGGGGAATCATAGTTCCCCAGGAGAATGAAGGTAAAAAAATTAACTACATGGTAGATGGAGTATAGATAGGGTCATTAGTTCTCTCTAATTTTCATATAGATATACGGGGTGGCAGTCTCACTCCATATTGGTTGAACAACCACATCATGATCGTTCCATTTACACCTAATAATGAAATTATGGGGCAGTCCTCCTTAGGCCTACTATCTATCCATAGCTTCCTATAAACAAGGGAGGAGTACAGGCCGATCCTTAAACTATTGGTCATTGGTCACAAACCTATCGGTCAAGCACCACATCATCCATAGGTATCTATATATATGTCTGTTGTATAACAAACTGACTATTACTATATCTACTCAGGCTATGATTCCCACCTGAAAAAATAACCCTCCACAATTTGAGATGCCTCACAACAATACAATTACCCTCCTGACAATATACATACCCTCCCAACCCCCCCAATGCAGAGGGATAATATTATATTTTTGGTGCAAAGGGCTTATATTATATTCCCACACACACCCTCCACCCAACTAGCCTATAGAAAGGTAGGGCCTACACCCATCCATGCCCAATTTTAGTGAATTTTGGGGGGCTAATATTCTAATGATTTATATAGGGAATATATAATAGGCACTCCCTTGATGGAGGAGGCCCAAACCCCTCTCCTTCCAATTATTGTAGAGCGGTCCTATTTATATCACCCAGTGGTAGGTATCATATAACATACATGGTGGATGGATGATGCTTGACCCCAATCTCAATGTCTTGTCGATAGGAGTTTAATATGATCTCAAATCTCTATAGTGTGACCCAACCCATATAGAGGACTTTCCCATCCCATATATATATGCAGGAACATGCATGACTGGTGAAGTGACTTCTTTGGCTTTGGGGTGATCCAAGGTGGGCTCCCCATTATATTTATCTACCCTATAATAGTTCTCTCCCATAGTAAGGATGGATCCCTCTGCCATATTGGTGGGGTAGATATGAAGAAAATGAATTTTTAGTTTAGGCAATAAGTAGGGAGGTAGGTAGGGTCCTTCCCACCTCACAAATAGGGCCAAAATGGGTAGAGGTAATCAGCCCCCACCCCTATTATCCTCCCCTCCTACATTGGTTATCCTCATCCCTACATTTGCAGGGTAAGATGAATAATATACCAGCATGTGATGTATATGAGTGGTCACTACCTATCCTTCCTCCCGCCATCCCTGCCAAATAGTAGGGGCCCCCCACCTATCCTTTCGCATGTACACATAATTCTTCTAATGGGTGGACCCTACTATTCTAAGGGAACTTCACTAGAGAATAGTAGGGGCCCACCCACCCCTAAGTGTGCATTCATAGGCCCCTACTATTCTATGGCTAGTTGGGAGTCAATCTTAGTTCTTGCTATGGAGGGCGGGTGGTCTCCTACTATTCTATGGTGGATAATACAGGTGGTTGGGAGGGTTGTTCCTTACCGACATAGGAAAATAGTCAAGTATAGTAATAGGGCTCACTAATTTTGTGGGAAAGATATCCCAGGTACAGTTTAGAGATAGCATTTATGATGAACACCTAACAATTATAGTTATCTCAAAATAAGAGCTCGGTATTGCAACATTAATAAGATTGGAGGTCCCATTATAATATTAGGGTATTACTAGTATCTCATTTGGTCCTAGAAACACTAAAGAAACCATCCATCTGAGGTATTAAAATAAGTGGCTAACTGGGAAATGGTAGTAATCATGCTTTATGCATTCCAGCCAACTATTTCTGACGGGGTTGGGTGCCCTATTATTCTAAATGCGGCCCTACTATTATATTATTCCCTACTATTCTAAAGGAAAGCCCCTACCATTCTATAGGTAGTCAGTATATGTTGTTGAAGGTGCTTTATTAATCAGCGTAGGGCCCTACTATCCTAATTGGCAAAAATAAACTTTTATGTAGATGCACGACCACGACGATACATGGCATTGGATGTTGGCAAGAACCCCTACTATCCACTCCACCTTCAATCCACCCCCCCCCCCCCCCCCCCCCAATTCTATCTACTCTCCCACAAGTCTGATTTGAACCTCCATAAGAAGCATAGAGTAGTTATTGATGTTAAGGTCATCTCACCCATGGCACAGGGAGGGCCATGAGAATCATAGGGTAGTTTTGGATGGGTTTTGGGGCCCCTGAGAAGTTCTGGATGTTGAGGCTCCTAGTGTTGTTTTGAAAGCATAGGCATTACATACCAGATAAATATCAATTTTTATACCACCCCCATACCATAACAATACTAGTTGTTACACCGCTCCACCATTCTGAAACACCACTAATGAGTTAATGTTGTGTTATAACTACCACCTATTTACTAGATCAATCAATAAATGTTTTGTATAAAATTTATAAAAAAAAAAGGGATGACTAGTGACTCATATCTATCTCTTACTCTATCACCAGATGTAGAGATGGATATAACGATATGAATATTGATTACTTCTAATAACCACCGTCATATTTCCATGAGGTTTAAGATATAAACATAAGTTAGGGGTCTAATCACAAAACTCACCCAAGTCTATTAAGACAACCAAAACATGCACCAATAATAAAATTGTATTAATAGCTTAATATTCATAATAGAAGGATCAATCACCACATTAAAGGATAGGGATGATCACTCAATTTCGTTGGTTTATCATACTAAGATTGGATCGACCGTTTGATAGAGAAATGATGAAGTGCTAGGGTAAGACAAGGAGATGAGGTCAATTTGTCCTTCAAACCCTTATATAAGGGGTCTACACACACCAACCCACCAAGCCTAGACTCACACATTTACAAAGGATAAAAATACTTTCACAAAACTTTCAAGCAACATTGTGATATGAACTCAATACTTAGATCAAGATGTGTGATGCATTTCTTCTTGCTACTCCTTATGTAACCAATATCAAAATTGATTCATAAGGTGAAAATGACAATCTTGACTTGAAGGGGGTTGAACCAAGTTGTCAAGGGTATCATTAGGTCCAATAAGACATGTTCCAACCATTTAGAAAACCTAGGGTACCCCTTGTATGGTTGTTCCTTCAATGAGCCTCCAATTCCTAGTAGCCCTATTTGCACAGTTCATAGGACACAACTCCCAACTTCACACTCAACCTAGGGAAAAAAAACACAGTTCCAAACACCCTTTATTGAATACTATAAAACCCCAAATAAAAGGGTCCTGAAGTTATGAGGAATAGGCCAAACCTTACTGAAACCAGACAGACCTAATTGAGCAATTAGGTCACTTTAAAGAAGAAAGTACCCCAAGGATTTATGGGAGGAAAAAAATATTATTTGTATTACATTAGGCATGGTCCCAAACTACTCCATACTTGGTTACAAGGCTTGATTCAACCTCAAAGCATGACTGTCATCAATTTGGCATTCTGGTCTCTAGTCGCCACATGGAGATGTCAACCCTAATTCATCTGAAACTTGAACCAACACTCACTTCCCTAAAAAATAACTCTAGAATCATTAAAAATAAATAAAAAACCCTCATTCCACCAAGGATTATAATTTCCCAATGGTGGACATGAGAGGAAAAACAAATTTTAATGAGAAAATCCTACTTCAGGAGGGTTTCAAAATAGTGAATAAAGAAATATCTCTAAATTTTGATACCAGCCACTTAAAAGCCTCAAACCAAATGAAAAAGGAGGTTAACTCGATTCTTCTCACATTTCAATTGGTTTCATGATCAAATATTATCATACAAGTCTGTACAGAAAGCAGAAGAATGACTGTTGCAGGAAAAATGAGTGTATTTTTATTGATTCAAAGGAAAAATTACATCATGTGTGCTTTCCACCCACTTGAAAGGGCTATGAAAGAATTCCACAATGGTTACAACTGAAATTTGAACCATCTACCCATTGGGGACGTCATTTAGAATTTTACAAACCAAAGTTGCAAAGTTGTCAAAAAGTTGCTTGACAACTTTTGACAACATTTTGACAACTTTTATAAACATGCACTAAAAGTGTAATCTTATTGCAAAATGTGAACCTATGGTTCATTATTGACTTGAAATGACTAAAAAAAACTAAACAACCTAAATCCTAATTTTTGGAGACCCTTTGACCATGGTTGACCAAGTGGCTTATGAATGCCAAATCTTGGAGCCAGGCCTTACAAGTTGGGTCAGAAGAGTATTAGGATACACTTAGGACTTATACATCCACAAGACCCCCTAGGAGTCACAAGAAGATTAAAAATCCAATTTTTTGCAGTGGGTACTCCTACACCATACTCCCCATGAGTTTTAGAACTCAAGTTCCCACTTGAGTCAAGTTAGTCAATGGAAGTGCCATGTTGTTTTATCTGGGCTTTTGTCATCCATGTAGCATCAATATTGGGAAGGCCTTTCCACTTGACAAGGTACTACATATATGTTTTAGATCTAGTATTTTTGAGGACTTTAGACTCCAGAATTATTTCCAATTGAACTGGTTTTCTAGGAGGGAGATTTGTGACATAATTTGAAGCATCTAAAGGATCTAAGATGTTTGAAGTACCTGCATCATCACAACCTGCATCACCTCTATGAGGGGTTAGATCAGCTATGTTAAAGATTGGAGAAATAAATAGGGTATGGGGAAGAGATATTTCATAATAATTTTCACTCATTTTGTGCAAAATTGTGCATGGTCCTACTTTATTCATGTGTAGTGTAGAGTATCTACCCTTGAGTAACCTCTCTTTCCTAAGATATGCCCAGAATTTATCCCCAATCTGGAAATGAGCTTCTCTTCTTCTCCTATTTGCCAAATCCTTATACTTTTGAGTTATTTGTAGTATTTTTTATTTGACTTCTTCTCAGACTTGGGCAATGAGTTTTTCCAATTCTTCTCCCTTAGCACTGACTCTAAAGTCGGAAGGTAAGTCTATAAGATCCAAGGGGCCTCTTGGGTGTAGACCATAGACTATTTGGAAAGGTGTATTGCTAGTGGATCTATTAAAAGAATCATTAAAAGCAAATTCTTCCTATGGGAGGATGATATCCCAACTCTAATTGTGTTTCTTGGTTAGACACCTGAGGAGATTTCCAAGTGATCTATTCACCACTTCTGATTGGCCATCAATTTCTGGGTGATATGCAAAGCTGTAAGTTGAGTTTGTTCCCAATTTATTATGGAGTGTATGCCATAAATGTCCTTGAAACTTGACATACCTATCTGAGACTATTATTCTAGGTAACCCATGAGTTCTGACAACTTCTTTGAAGAAGAGGTGGTCAATGTGGGAGGCATCATTTGTGCTTTTGCAAGGGAAAAAATGCACCATCTTTCTAAACCTATCTACAATAACAAACACACTATCAAATCTTTGTTTGCTTCTTGGAAGGCCCATAACAAAATCCATGGAGATTGACTCCCAAGGTCTAGTAGGTATTGGAAAAGGTTGATATAACCCTTATCTTGTTGATAGATAGTGCAAACTTCCACAAATTTCTTTACATCATTTGTCATCTTTGGCCAAAAGAAACTTCTCTTAATCAAGTCTAGGGTCTTATCTATGCCAAAATGGCCACCCATGTCACCACAATGTTTCTATTTTATGATTTTTATCCTCATAAAACACCTAGGTATGTAGATTTGAGAACCTTTGAACAAAAAATCATTTTGAATGAGAAATTTAGAGAATTCAATGTGATACTTCACTACTAGTTGAGAACAAACCTTGAAGGTTTCACCAAAGTATGGATCACCTGTAAAGAGATGCTTTAGAGCATCAATCCTAATGCTTTGGAGTTGTGCTTCTTCAATCAAACCAACCCTTCTACTGAGGGCATCAACAACCTTGTTTTCTTGTCATTTTTTGTGTTTTAGTGTGAAAGTGTAGGCTTGCAATTGCTTCATCCATTTTATGTGCTTAACACTCAATTTTTCTTGGGAATTTAGAAAAATTAGTGCATGGTTGTCAGTATAGACAACAAATTATTTTGGTAAAAGGTAGTGTCTCCACTTCTTGAGGGCCTTCACTACTGCATACAATTCAAGGTCATAAGTTGAATATCGTTTCTTAGCATCATTAAGTTTTTTAGAGAAGAAATCTATAGGCTTCCCTTCTTGACTTAGGAGAACACCAATGGCTAGGTTGCTAGAATCTATTTCCATAGTGAATACCTTCCTAAAATCAGGTAGGGTCAAGATAGGATATTTAGCCACCTTGTTCTTCAAATAATCAAAATCATTGTTAGCTTCATTTTTCCAAGAAAACTTTGTTTTATTACCACCCTTAATTGTGTCTAGAATTGGGGCACATACATGACTGAATTTTTTTATAAACTTTCTATAGAGAGTAGCTAGGTCATGGAAGCTCCTTACCTCACCTTGGTTTCTTGGAGTGGGCCAATTGACAATGGCCTCCACCTTGCTAGGATCTATTTTCAGTGTTCCTTTAGAGTTGAAAAACCCCAAGAAGGTAAGTTCCCTCTACATGAAGGTACATTTCTCCAAGTTAATGATTAGTTTGTGTTCATGAAGTCTCTTTATCACCTGTTCCAAATGGATTAGATGTTCTTCTCTGCTACTACTAAAAATTAGGATATCATCAAGATAGATAACAACAAATTTGCCAATGAAATCAATGAAAATCTCATTCATGAGTCTCATGAATGTGCTTGGGGAATTACTTATCCCAAATGGCATCACAAGCCATTCAAATAACTTTTAAGTTGTCTTAAATGTAGTATTCCATTTGTCCCCTGGCTTGATTCTTGTTTGGTGGTATCCAGATTTTAAATCTATTTTGGAGAAGTAGCAAACAGTCCCAAGTTGATCAAGTAGGTCTTAAATCCTTGGAATAGGGAACTTGTACCTAATTGTTATTTTATTTATAGCCCTACTATCAGTGCATAGTCTCCATGTTCCATCCTTTTTGGGTACTAGGACATAAGAACTGAGACTTTTTTGTATTATACCTTTAGCTAGCATATCTTGGACTTGTCTTGAGATCTCTGCATGATGATTTGGAGTCATTTTATAGGGTGCTTTATTAGGCAAGGAAGCACCGGTTATTAGATCAATCTGATGAGTGATATCTCTAAGGGGTGGGAGAGAAGAGGGTAAATCATTTTCTACAACATCACTATATTTGTTTAACATTTCTTTAACCTCTACTGGTATGGGTACTATTTTATCAAATTATTCCTTCTCTTTAGGCTTCATGATCAGTATATAGCTTCCCTCTTTAGATTCTTTTAATATTTTCACCATTTCTTTTTCTCCTATCACAATTACACTGGGTTCTTTCTCTGCTTTTGAGTCAGGCAGTGGCTTCATTGTATATGTTTTACCATCCCTAATAATGGTATAAATGTTTTTTCTACAACTGTAGATGGCATCCATGTCATATTGACATGGTCTTCCAAGTATAATATGGAAAGCATACATCTCTACTACATCACATAAGACCTTATCTTTGAAGTCTTCTAGAGAAAATTGTACCATAGTCTATTCAGTTACTAATGTTTGTCATCCTTTAGTGAGCCAAGAAACATTATAAGGAAAAGGATGTGGTGTTTTATGCAATTCCAACTTATGTACCATTTCTTTAGAAATTAAGTTCTTTGTTGAACCAGAGTCTATTAACAAGTTACATACCTTTCCTTGGGACTTGATCCTTGTTCTGAACAGATTCTTCCTTTGGGGTATTTATTGAGTGTGTGGTACTTGCTATAAGACTTGTCTCATCATCAGGATTGTCCCTTCTTCATCTTCTAGTTCTTGGTTCTCTTCTTGGACCAATTTGCTCTTCTTTCACCTTGGGTATTGTTTCTCTTCTTAGGGAATCTTCCTACATGATGGCCTAGTTGATTGCAATAGTAGCATCTTAGGGGTTCATTGGATCTTCCCCTACCCCTACCAAAAGGTCCTCTTCCTCTGAAGCCTCTTATGTTTCTTATCTCTCCTTTTTATCTTCCTCCTTGATTCTTCTCCTTGGATCTGTCACTGCTTAATTGTCTTCTACTCCACGAATTGCCTCTTCCTCTAAAAATTTTGTTAGGATTGTTATTGCCCCTACCTCTAGTGCCTTGTTATTGTTTCCTTCTTAATTTGTCTTAAAATTTTAGTGCTAATTGAAAGCATTGTTGGACTGTAGTAGGAGAGAATAAACTCAACTCATCTTGAATGTTTATTCTTAGTCCTTGCATGTACCTTGCAATATTGACACTTTTTGGTTCCACCATATTTCTTAGACTTCATGGAGAGTCTATGAAACTCTTCTGTGTACCTTGAGACATCCATCTCTTTTTTTCTTATACTTTGTCTTTTCTTATGAAGTTGAACTTAATAATCTTCTGGCACATAAGCCTCCTTCACCAAGGCTACCATCTTCTTCCATGTGCCTACTAGATTCTTATCCATCCTCACCCTCTCTTCTTGAGTGAAGTTCCACCAATTTAGGGAAGATCCCTTCAACTTGTACTTGGATATTTTCACCTTTTGATGCTCTGGTATCTCCTCACAGGAAAAGAAACTAGTGAGTGCATCCATCCAATCCATGACTTCTTCTAGATCCATTTTTCCACTGTAGACAGGCAGATCAAGCTTAGTGTCCATGGTTCTTCTTTCCATAGACTTCAAAGTCTTCACAAGTAGCCTTTTGTCTATAGGGATGTCTTGTTCCTCCTGCTAATGGGTTTCTTCATCACTCCCCTCCTCTTCAACTCTAGAGTTTCCACTACTCTCTTTCTTGACTTGTTCCTTAAGCTTCTCCATTTCTTGCCTCCTCCACTTCCTTTCTACTTCATGCTCTTTCACTACTCTCAGTAGTTATGTATTTGTCATTCTATTTTTTAGTTCAATGTCTTCTCCTCCCTCTAACATGTCTGTAACTTGACTTATTCCAAAGATCTATATTTTCTCTGATACCACTTTATGTAAGTGCTAGGGTAAGACAAGGAGATGAGGTCAATTTTTCCTTCAAAACCTTCTATAAGGGGTCTATACACACCAACCCATCAAGCCTAGACTCACACCTTTAGAGAGGATCAAAATAATTTCACAAAAATTTCAAGAAACATCCTGATATGAACTCAATACTTAGATCAAGTCGTGTGATGCATTTCTTCATGCTACTCCTTATGTAACCAATATCAAAATTGATTCATAAGGTGAAAATGACAACCTCAAATTGAAGGGGGTTGAACCAAGTTATCAAGGGTATCATTAGGTCTAGTAAGACATTTTCTAGCCATTTAGAAAATCCAAGGTATCCCTTGTATGGTTTTTCCTTCAATAAGCCTCCAATTCCTAGTAGCCCTATTTGCACGGTTCAGAGGACACAACTCCCAACTTCACACTGAACCCAGGGAAAAAAACACAGTCCCAAACACCCTTTATGGAATACTATAAAACCCCAAAGTAAAGGGTCCTAAAGTTATGAGGAACAGGCCAAACCTTACTGAAACCAGACAGGCCTAATTAAGCAATTAGGTCACTTTAAAGAAGGAAGTACCCCAAGGATTTATGGGAGGAAAAAAACTATTGTTTGGATTGCATTAGGCATGGTATCCAATAAATGTCTCTAGCATCTGGTGTTTCCCACCTATTTGTGAACAAAATACTCATAATAATATATGTAAGGTTGTCCAGGTTGTATCACTGGTCTGTCAAAAATTGGAAGGAATGCAACAATATACTCAAATTACCACACCAATAAAACTGTGACCCTATATCCCAAGCTCTGAGGTCCATGGTAAGCTATGCCATGAATTTGATGATATAACATAGCTATAATGCATGGTCCACATGTGTACACTGTACCCCACTATCACATCTCACTAAAAATCCCCCCCAACCCAAAAGGAAACCCATGCCCTCTTCTATCTGGTACCAAAACACTCGCCACCACTGCACACAACATCATGAAGTATGGATGAAATTCCACCATGTCTCATCGATATATGATCTCATATCCATGGATACCCAACTCATCCACCTGAAAATCAAATAGGTCACACACGGATTCTCTCCCAGTTCAAAATGAGTATATAACTCTCTTACCATGAATAGGAATCCCCAATATATGGTATACATCCTATAATGTCACCATGCACTCTCTCATAGGAAGGTGGAAGGAAGAAGTCTCTAAGTGTCATCGCTTGCACAAGGCAGTAACAAGTGTTAAAAAATACATATAAATGATGGTGTTGAGGATGATCAATCTCTGGACACACATAATGAGGCTAATGTCATGGAAGGAACACTCACTTGAAAAAGGTAGATTGACCCCCACCATGGTAGTTTATTATGTAGTGTGAGTACAAACAGGCACAAAATGTGCAAGATCCCAAGCATGCATTGATGACACTTTATCTCAGTGTGTTTGCAAAAAAGAAATGCTACAGAAATAGATGTCAGTAATGCTCAAGAATGATAGAAAGTAGTAAGAACATATGTAACAGCTAAAAAAGAGTCATCTCATGCAAGGAAAACAATCCCAAGACCTAAAACATGCAAGATATCCACCAGAAAGCCAAAAAGAAAAAAAAATGAATAAAATATACTTGGATCTGATTCTGGCAATGAGACCCATTCAAGAAGAAGGAGAATGAAACCAGATTTCTAACGAGATGTGGAAGTCAAAAAACATAGTCCAGAGGAGAAAGATATGGAAACCAAAGTGCAAAAAGGAACCCTGACTTTGACTGGCAAAAAACCCTGCAAGACGAAAAAATCAGAAAACCAAACCTGGAAAATTAGGTCGGACTCAGAACCAACTTTTTGACGATATCTTGTTTGGCTAAAAATGCCTCCATTTTCTCAAGATATGAGGAAAAAAACCAAATAGAGTGCCAAAACAAGAAGAACACCAAGAAACCTCTACTAAATCTTGCAAAGCTCCACTAAATCTAGCGATGTCGCTAAATCTGGCAGTACTGCTAAAATTTTAGCCAAAATTGGCAGAGGTACCAAGGAAAAATAAATAAATAAAAATTTGGTAGTTTGGTGGCGTGAATTTTGAGGTGGCACAAAAATTGAGGCAGTGTGAAAATTGAGGCATTTTTTACCTGAAAAAGCATGCCAAGGTCTTCCATGCAAAAAAGAGAGCCCAAATTTCAACTGTGTCCAAATTAGACATGTCTTATATGGAAATTAGGGTTTTTGGTATTTTGAGCACAACTATGAGGTTAGTTTGTTCCCAAAGTAATCCCAAAAATAGCTCCCCTCCAGATCCACACAAAAACCTCTAAAAACTAGAAACCCTTGGCGCTTCAAAATACTCAAGAGCGAGCAGCAACACCATGTTAAAATTTAAAGAATTCAATCACCAAGATCCACTATATGTAAAAATGCCTGTCACAAAAGAAAAGAATGTAGACACAACTCATAATGATCTGAAAGATGAAATATTTATTCAGAGAGAGAATACAGGGAATTACAAAATAATTAATAATTACAAAGAGATCAATCCTTGTAAAGGAGATAGAACACTAGAAGGTGGACAAATCTAGGTTGCATGATACTAATTAATTATTATATGCCTAAATTTTAGCTTAAGTGAACTAGATATAAAAAGTGACTAAATAATCAAATTGATAATGATTTAATTAATAAGTGAAAATACATTTTTACTCTAACAACAAGGCTCCTATTTGTCCTGATCTCAGGCATTAAGGTAATATGGAATAATCTCAGGCTATCTAGGTGCGCACGCTCCTCATCAGTCATTCTATGTCTATATGCTAGCTAGGTGGGATGACTCTATCATTTCAAGAGGACATCATCCCTAATCTACAAAGGTAGTATATTCCCACAGTCAGTCTACCATACATCTACGCTATACAAATCATATGCATGCATAATAAAATTGCATTCCATTCATAAAAAGTGAAAAAAAAATAGTCCAATTTGTATTCATTACACCTAGGAATCATTTATTTTTCATTCACAAAACTAAGTACATCATTTCATTTTGCCAAGTGCGGCTTGATTAAGTGGTAAAAGTGACAAGCAATTGCATCGATTTGTTCCCCCTAAGTGTGAAAACAAATGCATCAAGTGCATCATTTACCAACTAAGTGTGAACTAGTTAGTAAAAGCACCAAAGCTAAGTGTGTTGATTTTGACCCTTAAGTGCATCATTTAAGCTTACCTACGTCTGACCTAGCCTAGGAAATAACATGAAAAATGAGGAAAATTAAATGCTATAAGTGTGAAACTTACCAGAGGTGGGGCGCCAGCTAGTCATTGATAATTCTTGACTCGATTATTGATATGCACTCCATCCTTGTACCCTGCCATCGCACTCTAAACACTCAAAAATTGCTCCTTCCACTCCTAGATCTCCAAAATATCAATGTGCACAATGAATTAAAAATGAACCTCCAACCCTCTTTTATACCCCTCTTAACCCACCTCAATGGATGTGCACAACTTTCATTTCTATTGGTCGCAATGTTTTTGATATTCCAGAGTGCATAACTTTCACATATGACCTCCATTTTTCAATTTGTAAATTGTATTGTGATCCTGGTCACAATGTCAATGAAATGAGTCCTTCATTCCATTTTTCACTCCTTTCCTTGAGGGGGAACATTAATAACTGGTTTCTCACATTGTTTCACAAGGGCATATTTTTATCAATTATTCTTTGAAATAATGCTTGAAAACACATTATATCAAAGAGCGGCAAAATTTAGACACTTAAAAATGACCAATTGCTCTAACGCAATAAGTTTACTAACATTCATCTTAAATTATTGTTAGAATATTTGATCTTTCCTTGGTTGTATTTATTTAATTTTGGATAAACCAAGGTATCCTACATTTATTTAATTAGGAGATTCCTATGTAATCCCTACATGTATTTTCTCCTCTAGTCCAAGTGGGAAGATATGTCATTTCTTGTAATTCCTTTATTAAGGAAAATAGCTTATCCTCCTTAAGAGGATGTTGCCACTTTGCACACACCTATTATGAATGTCTACATTCATAGATTAGTGATGTTACTTAGTAACTCCTCTCCTCATCTTTATTTAAGAGATGATCCTCTCTCTCATTTCTACTCTATGAAGTTATTGTAAATGAGCTACTTTCTCTCTCTCTCTCATTCTTAGGCTTTGCCTCATTCATAATTCACAAGGGGTTTTTCTTTTCTTTTTCCCTTTCAAAACTTTTTATCTCCTTGTCTTGTCTCTTTTGGTGTATGATCCTAGTTTATGAATTTCTTGTGGTAACAATATTCTCTTAAAATAACTCTCTTGGATTCTTTTTTATTTCCTTGCTCTTGATTTTTTCCTTGAATGGTATAAGAGCTTGAGGTTACTAATCCTTGTTTGAGTGAAAGTTGTTGATGGTTACCATTTTGTGGAGCACACCTTATTTTGGAGAAATTTTATTAGAGAGAGAAGCTTGAGTCATTTATTAACTCATTTGTGTTTGCAGGATTTGCTATATATCTAGTTTTTGTTACTAACCCTCTTTGGAAGGCTTGCCGCCAGAGAGTTTACTGCATTTTTTTCAAAAAAACTTTACCTTAGTCAGGAAACCGCAAGGTTAAAGTTTCTTTTTTCTAATCTCACATCTCATTTGAAGATTTCATTGTAATCAATATTTAATAGTTTTAATCTATAGGTTATATTTGAGTTTGATTTGCAGGATCATACTTTGTTGATATTTCATTGTTTATATCTTTGTCTTTATTAGTTTGATTTGCAAGTTTATCTTAATTTGACTATCTATGATTCAAGTTACTTTTCATTCATTAACAAGTATATCTTTAGTAGGTTTATTATCTTTAAAAAAACAATATATCTGATAACATTTCTCTGTATTTCCAACTTCATAACATTTCTACTCCAACCTGCACCTCAACCACTCCAAATGTTTCTCACTTGCTATGATTCGCATCTATTTGGTTTGCTTTTGACCTAATCATCTTCTTCACTTTGTCTGAAGATCCCTTCTGCAACTCTCTTTTTTTGTTCATAGACCTCTAGCCGCTCCATCCTCTCCTAACAAGGATCCATTTGGTCAAACTCTAGTTCTAACGTTGCCTTTGAGTTTGATAAGTCTTTGGTTTGATCTCATCCTGTCCAAATCACTCCCTCCTCTCCAATCTCTACATTTGTGCAACATGTAAGAGATTTTTTTTCTCCACTTTGTGTTTTTTTTCTGCTCCTCCCCTGATGTGCTTCATCTCTTTTGTTTCCCTCTCCTACCAAACATCTTCCCAATAGTTATCTTTCAAAGGTAGTCAAACCGTTTCCTTTTGCTGCAATCTGAAACGCTTATGTCTCAGTCAAATGTTGCTATCTTACCTTTGGCCACCCTCCTTGTGTCTTTGCTCCTTCATTTTCTACCATAGCCTATTTTTAACCTTTGTTTTCCCTTTTTCATCTGCTCCTATCATAACATTTTTTCATAGTTTGAACGCTTTTTTAATAAATTTGACATGTTTTAACGTATAGTTTAATTAATTTGTTTTAAAATAGTTTCAATATCGTGTTTAATAGTTTAATAATATTATTTTTAAATAATATTAAATACATTGTCTAGTTTAATTTAATAATTTTTTTAATAGTTTAATTACATTGTTTTTTTAAATAGTTTAAATCAATTGTTCTCAAATAATTTGTTAAAATAGTTGTTTCAATAAACTTTATATAGTTTTTAATACGTTGTAATAATTTCATTTCAATAGTATAAGCGTTTTAATTTTTTGTTTAATAGTGTAAATTCAAGTTTAACAAAAAAAATTGCTTATTTAAACACTTCAAACTATTATTGACAATTGTGTTAAATTCAATTTTTAGATTCTTTAGCATTAACTTATCACTATTTTCAACACATTATTGTTTAACCATAAAGTTTATCTCTATTTTTTACGTTATTGTGAAATTATGTCTACATTAATTCCATAAATTAAGTTAAATAATACTAACGATCATGCTTGGAAAACACATATTTCCTTCATTTTTTGTTTCAAACATATGTTAGATGTTGCTACTAATGCTACTCCTATTCCATTCACCACTGCTCCTCAAGCTGACATTAATGCTTGGAATATTAAAAATGAGGAATCACTTGGCCTAATTGGAATTTCTTTAAGTACCGATTTATATGTTTTAATTGCTAATTGTACTACAACATATGCAGCATGGGATATTTTAAAAAACACCGGCTATGATATCCCTAATGAATCAAGAAAGATTCAACTCCAAGATCAATTTTAGGATCTCAAGTATACTGATTTCAAATCAATGGATGATTTTTTATTAAAATTTGATTTTGTCAAAAGACAATTGCATGGTTTAGGAGTAACTTAAATTGATATCTATTTAATTCATATTATTTTAAAGAAATGTCTTCCTAGGCAACTTCAACAGTTTATTACTAATGTGCATTCTCAACTTGCTCTTCCTAGTTTAGCTATTCATTTAACTTATATCATTTTTCAAACTTTATTGAGTTAAGAGGAAGCAAAGTTGATTCAATGTGGCACTCTTAAGTCTGATGAAGATGCATTCATGTCTAAAAATCAAAATCAATATCAGTTTGGATCAAATAATAATCTTAATACCCGTAATTATCATAGTTATTCAAATAAAAAATTTAATTCTAGGCCTTATCATAACAATAATAATAATCATCATAACCAAAAGAACAGTTCAAATAAAAAATCCCATTGCACTTATTGTGGGAAATATGGTCATTTGACTAACAATCATTTCAAAAATCAAAATGATAAGAAGATTATGAATCAAAATGATAAGAAGATTATGAATCATAATAATCAAAAGTATCGTTATAAGAAGAATAATGGTAATCAATCTCATCATGATTTACTGTTAGTTATAATGTTTCTAACCCTTTAGAATAGATTATTGATAGTGGTGTATCTCAACATGTTACGTTTCATAGAGAAGGTTTTGATTCTTTGCATCCTGATACTTAAAACATACCAATTCAATTAGCTAATAATCATAGTTACAAATTTTAAGGTTTTGGTGATATTATTATTCCTAATGTAAAATTGCATGATGTTCTTTATGTTCCTGACTTGAACTACAATCTTCTTTCAAATTCTTAATTATGTCATATTATAAGGTTGAATTTCATAAGGGCATGTGCCATGTTATTGATCCTAAATCTAACCAAGTTGTTGCTACTGCCAAAATAGATCATGATAACTTCTTTAAATTTTATGAGTTTGCCGCTTCAAGGTACTCATTCCATGCTAATATTGATTTTAATGTATGGCATGAAAGGCTTGTCCATTTAAATTTTGATTATATCTCTTTAATGCAAAAAGCGGATTGGTTGATGGATTTCCTAATATTATTCCTTCCAAAATTATATGTGTTGGTTGCATGAGTGGTAAGATGCATAGGGAACCATTTTCACATGGTCAATCTTGGAGGGAACATCATAAGTTGCACCTCATCTGTAGTGACCTTTTGAGACCCATGGTGAATAACTCCATCCAAGGATCAAGGCATGCACTTACTTTTGTTGATGATGGTTCTAGCACTTGGATGTATTTCTTGCATAGTAAAGATCAAGTTCCTGATATATTTTTTGAATATTGTATGTTTGTTGAAAGGAAATCTGGTTTTAAGATTAAAATTATTAGAACTAACAATGAGAAGGAATATGGTACTAATTCTTTTCATTCATACTTGAAATCTTTTGGTATAAAACATGAGCCTACCATTCCTTATACACCGCAACAAAATGGTGTGGTGGAAAGGAAGCATAGAACTATTGTTGAAATGGCTAGATGTTATTGCATTATCAATTTTTTGGCTGAATCAATGGCCTATGTTACTTATCTCATTAATAAGACTCCTACTAAAGATTTAAAAGATAAAACTCTTAAAGAAGTTTGGTCTGGTAGGAAGCCCAAGTTGGAAAATTTAAGAATTTTTTATTCAATTGCATATGTTACACCTAAACAAAAGAGGGATAAATTAGATTTTAAATATTATCCTTATATATTTGTTGGGTATTACTAAAAAAATAAAGGATGTAGAGTGTATAATCCTACTACTAACAAATTTCAAGTTGCAAGAGATGTTTTTATTGCATAAAATGGAGTACATGATCACGTTCTAATGTGCAAGATGTTGAATTTAGTGGAAGTAAAGTTGTGGTTGCGGAGGACCAACCTCCTTCTCTAAACCCTACTCCTAATGAATCTATTTATATTCTTTCTAGTGAGAATGATGATGATAATACTAGTTCTACTCCTAATGATTCTTATTCTAGTGATGAGTCCATTAGTTCTAAGAGACAACCTATTTGGTTTAAAATTTTACTAAGTGATGATTACATAACTAGAATGGGTGGACTTAAACCTATAAGAGTTAATTATTGCAATTATATTTTGGTGTCTTCTATTATGACTACTAATGATCCTAAATAATTTGAACAAGATAACATACAACCTCATTGGAAAAAATCTATGAATGAAGAATATGATACTTTGATTTCTAATAACACTTGGGATTTAGTCATTTTACCTCATGGTAAGAATTTGGTTTCATGCAAATGGTTATACAAAAGAAAATTAAATGCCAATAATGAAATTAGTAAGTTTAAATCTAGACTAGTTGCTAGAGGCTTTTCTCAAATTGAAGGTTTAGATTATACTAAGACATTTTCTCTTGTTGCTAAAATGCCTACTATTAAACTTTTTCTTGCTTTAGCTTCTAAAATAAATTGGCCTATTCACCAAATGGATGTTAAAAGTGATTTTCTTAATGGTGATTTAAATGAGGAAATTTATATGGATCAACCTCGTGATTTTATTAGAGAAGGTAATGAACATTTAGTTTACAAATTTAATAAATCTATCTATAGATTAAAACAATCTCTTAGAAATTTAAAAAATGGAGAGCAACAACGGCTACAACAAGCGGAAACGACTAGGGAAACATCCATGGAATCCAACCCAACAATGGTGGTCTGTGAATATGATGATTAGAAATGGGATAAGGTGTAGTCGCAGTGATGAAGTATCCAAGTATGATACATTTGAACGTGAATGTTGGCCCTTTAACAAGAGTAAACTCATTTGATTTGACTCTAGGGTCAGGCGGCATGAACGATCAAGATGAAACCCTCCTTGATAGGATTGTTCTAGTTTCCCAGTAGAAAAAAGGAATGGTGGGAGCTGGGAGAATAGAGGACCCTTTCCATGGATACACGGTGAGCATCTCCAAACACCGAAGTCTTTCAACTTCAAGCAGATTGAAAAGAAATTATGTCATCCTAAAGAGCAAGCTAATGCTCCATCCAACACTAAGGAGATGGTGGTAAACCAAGATATTAGAAAACATGTAGATAATGTGGAGATTATTAGAGATTCCTCTTTATTGATTAATAACTCTCAATGGAATGATTTAGTTACATGGTTACAAGAGATGAATTTTTTTATGAATTAGATGGGCACATGACAGCCAATTGCAAAAATATAGAGGTGGATGGCTAAACATTGGGGGAAGCATTTAGAGATAAACCCATAATAAATGAATTTGTTTTAGTCTTATACCCTTCCAAACTGGATAAGGAATGGATTCTTAATGGGGGCCTATATATACTAGAAGGGAAAGGTATTTATGTCTACAATTGGAAAGCTAATTTTAACCCAGATGCAGAGAAAGTTGAAGAAATAGTTGTATAGTTGAAATTAAAAAAAATTGCCATGGGAATACAAAGATGAAGAGACTCCAAATATGATTGGCAATAGTTTGGGATCCTATTTACAATCAGAAGAAGCTGTAGATGAAAATGACTTTTACTTTTTCACAAAGGTGTTGGTAAAAATACAAAAATGCTATCAGATTCTTGACTATGTCATCCTAGGTTCAGCAAAAGGGGAATGGAGGTTAAATATTGAGGTAGATAAGGCTGACAATGAAGTAGCGGGGGACCAAGATCATTTAAAAGGTAAAGGACTGGAGGTCAAAAAAATTTTGGAATGGATCAAAGATATGGAAGAGCAAAGAACTCTTTCCCCTCCTTAGTCTATTCATTATGAGGAAGAAACGATCTATAATGGGAAAATAGTGGACTGAAGCAGGCCACAAGAAGAAAATAGTTTGGAAGATGACTCAGAAAAGCATAGGAGAACACGGGAACTAGGTTCTACATCCCAAACAATAGATATTGATAGTCAAGTCTCCACTCAAGTAGTGAAGGAGATGCCTTTCTCTCCTCAAAGGAGGAAATAGGTCAGGGCAAAGTGTTGGTTCAAAATGGAGAATATTTAGATGGGCAGACCCTTATTGCACCTAACTCACTAGATGAGGCTCTAAACACTCCTAAAAATATTGGTTGTGGATAGAAGCTACAAGCCATATTTTACAGTAGAAGGTGTCTTTAAACTTGTGCATCTTTTGTATGACCAAGTGGAAGGTGACATTTAAATCCAATATTTCTGTAAATACATCCAAATTTCTCCCATAAGAAACTTGGAAAAATCAATGGAGGATTTACGAGATGATGAAGGTAATGGTTGGAACACTGAATTTGAATATGAATCTCAAGAAGAAGAGGTAGGAAATGAAGACTAAGGAATGCAGTATCATATGGATATCCTTGAGAAAAGGACAATAATTCAAACTCATTCATTGGTTTAGAAGCCAAATATTAGAGAAAGGAAAAAGAGAGGTCCCAAATCTGCAAAGGTGAAACTCGCAATTGCTGGCAATGCAGTAGACCAGGAAAAACTGATGAGATGGGGAAGAGGATATCCCTCTTCCTGGATGCCATGAAGCTCCTTTTTTGGAATCTCAAGGGTTGTGATGCCCATGAAAAGACGCATTTGGTCAAATGATTTCTTGATCAAATGCAACCAGATCTAATGTTTTTTCAAGAAACTAAGCTAAGTGGAGAGGATAGGAATCATTTCTTGAGGAAGTTTAGTATGTGGGGATGTCTATTCACTTAGGCAGATGGGGATTTTGGTGGAATGGGCATTTTATGGAAATATATTGTAATGAATGTCTCTTTACTGAAGGAGGGTAGTCATTGGCAGCTAGTGGAAGTATTATCCTTTCAGCTTAGGATGAAGTTTTATGCCTTTAATATATATGGGCCTTGTAATCAAGCAATGAAAAAACAATTATGGACCTCCCTATTGGTCATTTTTAGTAGAATGAAAGACAGTTTGTTTGTAATTGGAGGTGATTTTAATGCAATTATCTCCCTAGCGGGGAAGTTGGGAGGGAAAGGTTGGATGAGCCAAAGCCAAAAAGATTTTGCAAACTTTGTAATGTCAAATGAACTCCAAGATGTGCAATTTAAAAAAGGATTTTTTAGATGGACTAATAGAAGACTGGGGTTCTCAAATATTGCTAAAAAACTGGACAAATTTCTCTTGGGAGGTGACTGGGTGGACACGAATTGGATTTGTCAAGCAAAAAATTCTACCAATTATAGGGTCAGACCACTTTCCAACATGTTTGAAGATTGTTGATGATGCTGCTCCTGAAAGAGATCCTTTTCATTTTGAAAAGATTTGGCTACGAGAAAATAGGTTTATGGACCTTATAGAACACTAGTGGAAGAATGCTCCTGGGTGCTCAGGTGATGTGGCTTTTCTCTTCTTTAAGAAACTTCAATTCATAAAAGAAAGTCTTAAAGTGTGGAACCAAGAATTATTTAAAAATGTTTTTGTGGAAAAATTTAGATTGGAGTCTGAAATGGATAACCTAAATGAAAAAATAATTACTGGAGGAATGGACTCTTATGCCTTTAATCAAGAAAGGGAGTTAAATATGAAATATAATGAGATTCTTAATAGGGAGGAAATTTACTGGTGGTAAAATTATAGAGAATTGTGGTTACATGAAGGTGATAGAAACACCAAATTCTTCCACAATTCAGTTAAAGGAAGATGGACTTTAAATAAAATTTTCTCTATTAAAGACCAACAAGGTAATGTGTTGAAAAATCCAGCCAAGATAAATGAGGAAGCTGTAAATTTTTTCTCCTCAATATTTTTGCAAAATAATAATGCTCACACTGGAGACACTAACTTTTTATAGGTTATTCCTAAGGTGGTATCAAGAGAGAAAAACTCTATGTTGATGAGAGCTATCTCTGAGAAAGAAGTGAAAAAAACACTGTTCAGTTTGGGGAGTGACAAGGCTCCGGGCCCCGACAGGTTTCCTGTCCTATTTTTTTCAAAAGGCTTGGCATATTATGGGTGAATATTTGTGTGCAATGGTGGAAGATTCAAGGAAAAGGATATTCCTCTTTAAGGATTTCAATAACACCTTCTTATCATTGACCCCAAAGAAGGGAAAGAAAGAATCCTTTGATGATTTTAGGCCAATATCCCTTTGCAACACCATTTAGAAAGTGATAGCTAAAGTGATAGTGAAAAGCCTGAATCTTGTGTTGCCAATGATCATCTCTAAGGAGCAGAGTGGTTTCACACCAGGCAGATCCATTTATGAAGGAATAATAGTTGTGCATGAAAATATACATTCCTTAAAGTTGGGAAAAGAGATTGGTATGATGATCAAACTAAATATAAAGAAAGCATATGGTAAAGTTAATAGGTGTTTCCTCATGAAAATATTGGAGTGTTTTAGTTTTGGTATATGTTGGTATGAGTGGGTGTTAGGTTATATCTCTTCCCCTTGCCTCTTAATCAATGGTAGCCCTCAAGGTTTCTTTGAAACCACTTCTGGTATACGTCAAGGTGATCCTCTCTCACCCTTTTTGTTCATTATTCTTGTTGAAGCTCTTGAGAGATCTATCAAACAAAAATGTATGTCAGAGTCTTGGAAGGGTGTCAAATTTGTGAGAGGAATGAAGTCGGTAACTCATTTGCAGTTTGTAGATGACACGTATTTAATGGGGGAGGCTTCAATAAGAGAAGCTAGAATTATTAAGGCATGTTTGGAGGCTTATAGAAATGCTTCTAGGCAATTCATAAATTGGGAGAAGTCTAACATTTTATTCTTTAACACTTCCCCTCTTGTGCAAGAACATATTTGAAGAATCCTCAGAATGAAAGTCGGGGCTCTTCCAAATAAATATTTGAGAATGTCGTTGTTTGAAGGTGCCTCTAAATCAAACCTTTGGAAATATTTAGTATACAGTTGTGTGAAGAGGATGGAAATTTGGAAAGGGAAATGACTCACATATGCAAGGTGCATTCTCATGCTGCAGTCAGTCATTTGTGCAATTCCTATTTTCTCTATGAGTTTCTTGAAGATCCCAATAAAAGTGCTAAAATACATTGAGCAAAGGATGAGAAAGTTTTACTGGAATGGAGGACATGAGGAGGAAAAAATTCCTTTAGTAGCATGGGACACTATTTGTAAACCCAAAAAGAAAGGTGGTGCTAGTTTGCGTAAATGGCATTTGATTAACAAAGCTCTAGGAGCTAAACTTGTTTGGGAAATCTACTCCAAACTATCTCAGCTATGGGTTGTGGATATTAAAGATGAAATACTTGGATGCGATGGAAGACAAGTGTATCTTCATAGTTAGAGACCCTCCTAAAGGTTCTAAAACATGTAAATTTATCCTAGAATGTAGGCCTATGGTGTGTGAAAATTTGTCTTGGCAGATTGGGGATGGATGTGAGGCAGCCTTCTAGGAGGACTCCTAGAATGGGTGGCCAGAGCTCTCAAAAAGTGAAAATCTATAGAATCTGATTGTGTTCATGAAATATTTTTGGGGATAAAAGGTGAGAGATTACATGGAGGTTCATGTAGGTCCCTTCGGGGAGCAATGGTGCTGGAAGGAACTAGATTCTATAGGTCTTAGTGAGGATCAATATGTTCTAATGACTATTTTTTTTGCAAATAGACCCTAACTCTATGTGATGATAAAGACAATATTATATGGTGTGTGGAAAAGAGTATAAATTTCTCTGCTAACTGGGATATCAATTCTTGGCTAGGGATGAAGATGTTAAGGAATGGCCTTATAAGCTTTGTTGGGACAAGGATTATTTACAGAAGGCTGGAGCTTTTTCTTGGTTAGTTATTCAAAGAAAGATTTTAACATGGGAATGCAGAAAGAAATATGGTTTTGTGGGTCCAACTACATATCCGATGTGTAGACAAGAAATAGAGGATGTGGACCACCTTCTTTTTCAATATGAAATGGCACAGAGATACTGGGATATAGTAAGACTGAAATCGAACCTCATGAGACCCTTATTGAATTATTTAATGGAACTCTTTAAAGGTTTACCAACCAATTTTCAGATATCTAACCTATCTAAATTATGGATTTTTTTCCCATCTCTAGATATATGGGAATTGTGGAAAGAGAGAAATAGGAGAGTCTTTTAGAATGTTTCAGAATCTGAAGAATAGATTTTGCTAAGGATTAATGTGGTGATTGAGGAGGTGATGAGTTTAGCTGTAAGATTTTTAAATCCAAATTCAGTTTTCTCCTCTTGGGACAGGTTAGCTCATCAGTCTTGGCCTGGTACTAAAATTAGAAATAGGAATGTTGGTAGCCATGTAATGACGATGAAGACTTGTTGTAAAGATATTTTTTTGATTCCACTGGATCCAAGGTGGATAAAGATTAATTTTGATGGATGCTCTAAAGGGAATCTGGGTTTTTCTAGTGCGGGAGTTATTGCTCGAGACTCAAATGGGGATATTTTGGCCATGGCAACGAACAAATCCAAGTGGGGACTAACAACATGGCAAAAGTGCAAGCAGCACTGCTAACTATTAGATTAGGGATGGTTTTGGGGTTGGATAAGATTCATATAGAAGGGGATTCTAAAGTGATCATGGAAGTTATTAAAATGGACCACTCATATACATGGAAGATTTAGTTTGTTTTAAGGGAGGTGAAAAATATTTTAAATAATTTTAGAAATTTCAAAATAAATCATACACTTATAGAAGGGAATAGAGAGGTGGACATAATTTCCAATTGGGCAATATCCTTTGAAAAGAATGATGAGACTATGATAAAATATCTCCGCAAAATTAATGTGGCTTAAATAAGTAATATTTGGTCCCTAACAAAGTAATGATGAAGATACTCTAGATAAATGAAGGAATGTTTTTTATTCATCCCATTGGAGTCAAAAAGGATGGATGATGGGAGATGTGATGGAATGAATAATGTGTGAAGACTACACAATGCACTTGGATGTGATAGACTATTTATCAATTGTGCAGGCTTTCTTGGGAATGAGGGAGCATGAGGTGTAAAAAGATAATCAGAACAAATGAATGGGATATGTGAGTGTTGTCATGGCTTTTCTTTATATATTGAAAGGAGGTAGAGATAAACAAAGCAAAGTTCAAAATTAAATTTGGTTGGTAGAGTTGCAGAAATTAAAAGTGCAGACGAGTTTGTAAGAGAAAGATATGGAGGAAATTTTTTGTGTGGATTCAAATAAGAAGACAAAGGATTTTAAGGGACCAGTGAGCAGGGAACGTGTTCAAGATTTTTGAAGATAAAATCAGAGGCAATGGTTGATGCAGTTATGATGGTGATTGGGTAGCAGTTTCAAGAGCGGCAGATTAAACGAAGAGTAAATTTGGACATCATCTTTGTGTTCATAGCTTGGGTATTGGAAATTAGGGAAAGCACGGTGGAAGTGGGTAGGATTACCTGTGCATTGTTTGAAGAAGATGTTCTGGGAAAACTAGACTCCATCCTGGAGTGGTCAATTTCAGGGATAGGCTCTGACATCTCAGAGTGTTTTGAAGATGAGGAAGAAGGGCGTAGATTTGGGCTCATTCCATTTTTATGATGGAGATCCAATGGTGATAAATATCTCATGTTCTGGAGGGCTCATGAAGGATGAAAAAGGTAAAGAAGGAAATGAAAAGGAAGGATGGTAGGGCTAATGAAACAACTGGCTTTTTGGTTCAAAATGTGCCTCGCAAGCAGTGCAACCCGAGGGGTTGATGCAAGGATTAAAGGAATGAGGCATGAGTAAAATCTATAGGGAGGTTTTTGGTTAACTATCTGGTGGAATGGAAGTATATTATGGTGGTGAGATGGTGTCTTTTGGGCAAGATAAGCCCCAGAATAAAGCACGATAGGGAGACAACAACATAGGAGGGTAACGATTTAAACAAGAAAGTAAAGTTTTTTGCAGAATCTATTTTGATGTTTGAAATGTAAACTTGGCAAGTGGTAATAGGTTAAGATAAACTGGCTATGGTTAAGATGGGCATTGTTGGAAGTAATTTGATGGGTAAATGCTCGAAAATGAAGTTTAGTAGGTAGTTTAAGATTAAACTAGATTGTAAATTTGATGTAATTTTCTTTATATATTAATATTAAAAAAAAAACCTTTTACCGATTTAAAAAAAACAATCTCCTAGAGAATGATATTCCAATATTAATGCTTTTTTTTATTTCTAAAGGTTTTTTTAGAAGTAAAAATGATCCTAATCTATACATTAAACATAGTGAAGATGACATTGTTGTTATCATTTTATATGTAGATGATTTGATTCTTAGTTCAAGTTCAAATTCTTTAATTTCATATATTAAGTTTCAACTTAATCAAAAATTTCAAATGACTGATTTAGGGATTTTACATCATTTCTTAGGAATGCCAATTTGGCAAACCCCTAAGAGTATTTTTCTATCTCAAAGTAAATATTCTCACGATCTTCTAGAAAAATTTAAGATGAATGATGTTGCTCATGTTTCCATTCCATGTGAATTAGGCATTAAGTTAATGATTGATATGAAAAATATTTCAGTTGATGCTACTTTGTATAGACAACTAGTGGAAGTTTGAATTATATAACTCTTACTAGACCTGATATTGCTTATAGTGTAGGTTTAGTTTCTAGATTTATGTCTAAGCCTCAAAAAACTCATTTAAAAGTTGCAAAAATAATTTTAAGGTATATAAAAGGCACTATTGGTGTTGGTTTATTTTATGATACAAATTCTGATTTTACTTTAAAAGGCTTTACTAATTTAGATCTAGGAGGAGATCCCAATGATGGCCAATCTACTTGTGGATATTTTTTCTTTTTTCGTTCGGGTGCCATTTCCTAGAAAAGTAGAAAGGGAAATTCTATTTCTCTATGTTTGAATGAAGCTAAATATAAAGGATGCACTAATTCCTCTAAAGAAGCTTTATGGATTGGAATAATACTTCAAGACTTGGTCCTACCTCAACAAGAACTTACACCTTTGTATTGTGACAATGAAAGTGTCATTGCCTTAGCAAAGAATCATATTTATCATGCAAGGATAAAGCATTTTTCTCTACAACATCACACCATTAGAGAACAAGTTGAAAAAAAAAAATGCCCCTTATCTATTGCAAGGGGGAAGATCAAGTTGTTGATATTTTGACAAAGCCTCTTTCTAGAGAGAAATTTCAGTATCATTGTAAAACTTTGGCTTTGATACCCATTGATGTAAACTCCCGAAATAAATATTAAGTTGGGGTGTTAGAATATATAATATTTCCTTGGTTGTATTTATTTAATTTAGGATAAACCAATGTATCCTACATTTTTTTATTTAGGAGATTCCTGTGGAATCCCTACATGTATTTTCTCCTCTAGTCCAAGTGGCAGGATATGTCATTTCTTGTAATTCCCTTATTAAGCAAAATAGCTTATCCTCCTTAAGAGGATGTTTCCACTTTGCACACACATATTATGAATGTTGGCATTTATATATTATTGAGTTAATTAGTAACTCCTCTCCTCATCTATATTTAAGAGATGCTCCTCTCTCTCATTTCTACTCTATGAAGTTATTGTAAATGAGCTCTCTCTCTCTCTCTCTCTCTCTCTCTCTCTCTCTCTCTCACACACACACACACACACACACACACACACACACACTCTTANTCTCATTTCTACTCTATGAAGTTATTGTAAATGAGCTCTCTCTCTCTCTCTCTCTCTCTCTCTCTCTCTCTCTCTCACACACACACACACACACACACACACACACACACATTCTTAGGCTTTGCCTGATTCATAATTCAAAAATCTTTTTTCTTTGCTTTTCCCCTTTCAAAACTGTTTGTCTCCTTCTCTTGGCTCTTTTGGTGTATCCTCCTAGTTTATGCATTTCTCATGGTAACAATCTTCTCTTCAAAAAACTCTCTTGGGTTCTTGTTTATTTCCTTGCTCTTGTTTTTTCCTTTCAATTATTAAATAATCTTCATTATTTGATTAATTTGTGTCATTCTACTATAATCTAAATTCAAAATCATCATTTCTCTACAATTTTATGATTAAGTGATTTTAATTAATTACCTAATTATTTCATCAATTATTCACCTATAAAGTAATTAAATAATTAATTATTATTTAATTATTCCTTGTCTTATTGAAATTAATTAAATAATAATATTTAATTAATATTCTCTCTTTTTATTATTATTACATTTATGTAATAATTAAATAAATTTCTCTCTCATAATTAAATAAATTATATTTATTTAATTAAACTTATTTTTCCTCTTATAAATAAATAAAGATTAATTATTTATTTATATTCCTCACATGTGCAAATAAATATATTTATTTATTTATTTAATCATATTTACCCCTCCAATTATGAGTTTTAGTTAACTCCACAATTGTCTCTCCTAACTGATCAATCAAATCATGTATCTATTTCTAATCTATCTCATCTTCTACTCCACCTCATCAGTTAAAGTATTTAATTAAATTGGTCAACTCTTCAATCTATCCTCTTCACAAATCCATCTATTTGTCCACATGCAATCAGTTGAGTTCAAATCCCACTCACTCCTAGTTTAACTCTTCAATCATAGCCAATCAACCCACCAATCATGGAATCTTGATTGGAACCCTAAAAATATTATAAATATATATCTAATTCTCTTAATTTGTTAACCATAATCACTTTGAATTCTCATGCTAGCACATCAAGCACTCATTTCTGAGAGCCTGCCTTGCATAAAGGAGGAGAACAATGAAGGAGGACTTTTGGTTTGCATGTTCATGTGTTTTGATATATTCTATTATGACTTGAGGATTATGCATGTTGTTTATTTGCTTCCTCTTTTGATATTGTGAATACTAACTTCCTAACATATCTATTTTTGGTTCAGATTTCAATGTTATTACAGGTTTCTTCAGATCCTTATTACCTGATTACACCACCTGAATGTATTTTTTATACTAGGACTTCGTATGACATTTAATGGATACCTAAATTTAAATATAGGTCCTCTTTCATCTCAATATTGTTTAAAATTGAGGTAGGGCCTTATTTCTAAGTGTGCACTTTTTTTTTCTTCCAATCACATAATTTATTTCATTTCCTAGGCCCTATGTTACCATTTTTGGTCTTTGTCTTTTATTTTGATCTCAATTTTGATTGCCCTCTATAATATAGCATCCCATAATGATCTAGGACCTATGGTCTTGATCTAAACTCTGGTTGGGTAGAACATATCACCTAGGGCATTGTGTTCCCCAAATATTAGGCCCAAATTAGAATCGGGGTCTCGTCTTGGTGATTTAGTGGGACATTTGGATACATAGTCATCCTGGTTGAGTTTAATTAACCTCTAAGATGTTGTGAGAGGTCTATAAAAACCATGTGTCTCCTCATTTTGGATCCATACATGAACATTATTATCAAGCATTCACATTCATGAGCAATCAGTCAAGTTCAATAAATTAATGCAAGCATTCAAGATCTATACTTCTTCTCAAGCATTCAAGGTGTTCTTCTCTATGCATCGAGCTTCTTTGCCTCATTGAATGTCATGTAAAGGAGTGTTCTATTAAGTAAGTATATACACCCATATCTACATCTTTTTTCTTCTCAATTAAGCTTTGTGGAGAATTATAAAATTCATCATATTGAGGTTTTGTCTTTCATAATTTTCTTTTGGGTTTTTGTGTTAAGTCAAAGCTATTGCATCAACATATTTAATCACATTCTTGAAGAGGTATTTGCATTACCAATATATGATACACTATATTTTTAGAATTAGCTCTGCTATATGGCAATACTCTTTAATTTCTTCTATTTCATTTCAAGGTTGATTCCAAACAGGGGTTTGACTGAGGAAAACCCCTCTATCCAACCTTCTTCCTTGTTTTTTTGTGTGCAAGTACAAGTAGTGCAACTATCGAGACTTGATCTAGAAATTACAAGATTTGTCGAGAGAACTACAACTAGATTCAAGAAAAACACCTAGGCATAGAATGCCCCGGGCTTTTTGTTCCCAAGAACAAAATTCCCAAAATATTTTTTACCTAGAAGATCACCTTCAAATTCAATTTAGAGATTGGTACAGCTCTCGGATCTCCATTTTAGGTCATTACAACTTCCTGTCTATTTTATCTTAGTCTTTCATTTCTGAAACTACTTATATTTTCTTATTTAGCCTTATATTATGCATCATATTATCATCATCATCATCCATTCTCAAATCAACAATGGATCATTGACTCATTTAGTGCTTAGGTCCTACTTGAGCCTATTGGGTCATCTTCCTTCTGATTGCACAATAGGTAAAGGGAAGAAATCCACATTGTCATTACTAATATCTTCTTATCGTACAAAAATACGCCAAGAGATGTCATTGTGGAGAAGACTTTATTGTTATTGTTATTGATATATTATATGTTAGTGATATATTATATTATATATTATATACTATTCTTAAACTTTAATGAAATACATTTAATAGAATATATATTTAATATTTAAAAATATTTTTTTGGAGTATATCTTTATCCATGTCATTGTTATGCTTTTTAAATATAACATGGTATTTTTTACTACAGATAAAAAAATATAAAATAATTTTTAGTATAGATAAAATATAACATGGGTCAATGAGCTTGACTAAAAAAACTACACACATAAATATTGACAGCAATATCATAAAATATTTACAAAATTAAAAAAATTAAAAATATAAGTGAAAATAAATAAATGACTATTCTAGGAGTTGTCATTGTGTTGAGGTTTGTGTTATTTCAGGATGAAACGATATGATTTTTCTATTGTCCATGAAGATATCAATTCTATAAGGGTAAGGTCCCATGGAGGTGGGGCTTCCTAAAAAACTCCAGTGGGTGTGCTGAGAATTTTTAGTTGTACTTTAAAGGTGATGGTCCCATGAATTTAGTAGTGCAATCCATCTTAAAAGTTAGAGCTCCAAAATTTAAGGATGTTGGTGGTCCTATGAAGAATGTTTTTTTATTTATTGGTAAAAGGCCAAAGCCAACATGGTTTTATATATAGATAGAAAAATTACTAATTGCATCTATTCTTATGCATGTATGTAGGTCGAAGACACAATGGATTTAAATATAGATTGTAAAGATACGGTCCGTCATATATGATCCTTGCCCCTATATATGCCCTACTAGTTGCCTACAATTTCTTTAGTAAGCAATTAGTACTTACAAATAAACTAGTTTCTATACTAATAACCTGTCTAGAACACTAGAATCTTGTCTCTGACATATTTTCCAATTTGTTTGTCTTATCCTGTCAACTGGGTGTATGCTTATATTATGATTAGAAAGGTTCATAACACCCTCCTTGTATATCTAGTTACATCTTGCTCCTTTTTGAATAGTGTCTATAATATGAGATATCTCTATGATTAACAGTACGTAGATTTCCCACCTAAGTATTATTTGATTAGGAATATAGTTGATTACCATGTTGTCTTTATTTAATTCTAATTCTTGACCTCAACTATAGTAGGCATCTAAAAAATGCTATTGTTCATTCTGACTTTTTATTTGTCATGTCCCTTACTATATGATACTTGGTACCTCATTATTAGACACTAACATATATTTTATACAAATGGTTATTTACCTAAGGGTATGGTATCTTTAGGGCTTGATACCATTATTCTCCTGTAGAGAACTAACCCCTACCCGATAATTGTTGGCCACAGTTGGAGTAAATAGACCATTTTTTAACCATATAATGGGTACTTAGGAAACATAACCTAATATAAAACTAGATCTTATTATAAATCCTTTAACATTTGATATCTATTTTCTACCTTTAATTTCGACCAAGGCCTTTTTTGGCTTGTTAGATTTTTTATTTTATTTTTTATGACCCCGATTTCATCAAAATTTTGACGATCCTGAGTTTGTCGAAAGTTTGACGAATACAGGATATAAACAAAAAAAAATTGAAAAGTGAAACTCATTTTTCAGTTCACTCGTAGGTGGGAGGAGGGCATTTCTGAGAATCCAACGAAACCTGTAGGTTAGGGCAGGTGAATATAATCATTTCCATTAATGTAGTGTTTGAGTTGAGTGATCTTAGTATGGAAATGAAATACATTTGAAATTTTTAGAATCCTTGTATTTGATTCTTGCGTAGTAATTTTATGACTATCTTGCAAAATGAGTTCTGATACATGATTAAGAATGAAAATCGAAGCTTACCGATTTTTTTTTGAAAGTTTCTACTTCTAATGTTATTGGTGAGGTTTTAAGCTTGACCCTAACATTTATCAATTTATGGACAAAGCCCCTATTTGTTGACTGTAACAGTCCAAATCCTTCTTCCAGTGGTTGTTCAGTCACATTAATGGCTTCTAGTCACATGCCAAACATTGCATGAGACCCTGAAACATCATGTGACAGTTAGTGTACACCATATCCTTCATCCCTATCTAAGAGAGGAGGTTATTCATGCGTTCAAAATGAAAGGAGTCACATTTTGCATGTTCACTTCTCTCCCTACCGAGGGTTTGAACCAGTTTTAATCCAATGGAGATAACTTTTGCTATACTCAATCAAACGAACTCCTTGAAAGCCCAAATTACTCTAGATTCATAATATTAACATGTCCAAATAGAAAATTTTCAAAATAAATCCATTAATCCAACTATATTCATATTCAAAGTTGACTGTTGCAGAAAAAGAACATGAAAATGTAGAACCCGAACACTTTTATTTGATTCATACTCCAAAATCCTGACCACACTCCCTTTTCTTTGATATTACAAGATATAAATAAACAAGGAACCATCTATTCCAACCTAACAACCACTTAACTAAACTTTGAACAAACCTCAACTACCTATAAACTGACCAAAACTCCTTATGAGTTGGTCTAATACATATATTTTGAGATTGTCAAGTTGACAACTCGACAACTGCCTTAATTACATTCTCAAAATGGTATTTTAATGGCCATACAAAACATTTTCATCATTAAAACCTTTCAAATACCCATAGACCTTACATTTAGCCTTTGTTTGGCCTTATTTTTCCTACAAGGCAACATTACATCTTTTTGGCACTTTTAGTGCACTTCATTACATTTGGTAGCTCTAATGACTAGATTACAGCATTTATGAGCTTATAGGTCATATTACATTGAAAATTGACCATGAATGGTCTTATTTATCTTATCCTCTCCTTGGATATCCATCAAGGCTTCATGGTGACCCTTGTACCCATGGTGCTCTTGCACCACTAAAACTAAAACCTGTCACTATAAACATGACTTACAATTATGTACACTGTACAATATCTATGAGGGTGTTTCATAGGAAACTTATAAATGTAAATTTCTCATATGATTATGTTCTTTCTCTAAATTAACATGTTATATTTTCAATAGTCAACACCCATAGTGAGATTTTCAGATTTAAAGAATGTAAACCTATCAAGCATAAATAAAACCAAATTTAATCTGATAATCAAATTTTAACATAATAAAACTTATATCCCACAAGATGGCACAATCAGTTTCTATTTTCATAGAAATAGAAATCAGAAGGAACTAATCAAATGAAGATAAAAATTTCACACCTTTTGA
>MU228135.1:2773068-2794512 GCA_018584345.1 Thuja plicata | reverse complement strand
TCCCATATCTTATTTATTTGGGATTCCTCTTTGATACCCTCCCAATTAGGTGGCACAAAAACCTACTTTAAGGCCCTTGTTCGTATCTACTTTCCATAGGCCTTCCAAAGAGTATACTAAAAAAAGACATTTTTATCTACTTTTCAAGTCTAGCATTAATTTTTGTCATACATGGTTGTGATAATGTTATGTTACATCCTTACCAAAGTTCTTTGGAGGCATTGGTTGGGGCTAGGTATAGCCTTGACTTTGGACCTGTGGATGGTTGTTTGTTTAAATTTATTAATAAAACAATATTAGAATAGCTTTAACCCCTCTCCCTCCAAATGGAGAGAGAAAGGACCTTGAGAGCAAGCAAAGACCAGGTATGCCCCCCATAAGATGAAGCCTCCCACACCCCCAACAAAGTTAACAAATAAGAATACTTTCTTTACGTGAAGGTTTTGGTAAAAATATTGGCAACTTGCTTGGATGTTTGGCAATAGTAGACTGGTGACTTGTCCATGAATGAGATCCCCAATGTAGTGTATCTGGATGTCAATATGCTTGTTCCTTTGATGATGGATTGGGATACATGAGATTTGAGTAGCACATTGATTGTCTCAAAATATGATTGATGGTTGTTTAGATTGAATACCAAACTCAATGAGAAAATTTAGAAACCAAATAGCCTCAGTTTTGGTACTCGGCTTCAATAGAAGATGGACCAATAAAAAAATGCTTGTTAGAGACCAAGAAGATATTTATTATTGGTCCATCTTCTATTGAAGCCGAGTACCAAAACTGAGGCTATTTGGTTTTAGAATTTTATTTTTTTTAATTCAATATTGGTCAAAATTTTGACATAAATTGGTCGAAACATTTCGACCAATCTGTGTCGAAAGTTTGCATCGTGGGTTTGGCATCCTGGTCGAATGGACCAAACATTTTGGCCACATTTGGTCAAAACATTTTGACAAACATTATCAAAGTTTCTACAAATAATATGGATGTTTGTAGATGAAAAGTTTGACCAAGTTTGCATAGAAATTTCAACATTAATAATGATGTGTTGATCGTTCGACGATAAAAATACCGACAAAGCAATTTGTGGGTCTTTCGACCAAACTGGGTAGATAATTCGACCATTTTTTGTCAAAAATAGGGGCCAATTCTACTAGTGAGAACTAACCCCTACCCGATAATTGTTGGCCACAATTGGAGTAAATAGAGCATTTTTTAACCATATAATGGGTACTTAGGAAACATAACCTAATATAAAACTAGATCTTATTATAAATCCTTTAACTAATCTCCTTTCTTGCTATGTGAAATATGGTAAAGATCATTACTTACCTTAAAATGTTTTACCCTTTACTGAAAGTAAAAGGTAGTTTATCTTGATTCTTAAAGCCACTATCTTATATTGAACATGCATTCATCTTCCTTATTCATCATTTAGTTCTTAAAATAATCTTTGCTACCAATTTCATTAATATAACTAACAATCAAATGACAGACTACATACCCTTTGAAAATGAATACAAATTAGGATAAAAATTTGCCTTTATAGACTAGATATGTTATTTTCCAAAAGGAGTATCATTCATGTATATTGTTCTCATTCCATACTAAGGAAACCAGAGATCTTTTTCCAAGTTTTATAGATATCCTTTAATTCAAACTATATATACTTTGTTCTTGCTTTAATTATTCTTTTATTCAAAGATTATTTCCAGATTCAAATCATTTATTCTGTCAGTTAATATCCCACAATTTTTCCATAATATTTCCTTTTACCTCATTTAGTCATCATTTCTAATAAAAATGACACCATACATTCATAGTACTAAATCTTACCTACATTCATCCCATATTACCAAAGATTCATAATCTGACTATGCACATTAATCTATAAAACATCATTCTATTATATGATAGTATCATCTACCTTCCAGTTGCCTCAATATTTCCTATATATTGATGTCCATGTTTTGTATTCAGTTAAAAACTAGTGGCAATAGTTTTCTATAAGTTTTTCATAAAAATATATCTTTTATAGTTGTATTTAACCTAACCTATAGTTATCTTTCAAAATTCCTAAATTTATACACCAAATAATATGAAGTCTTTATATTGACTATACTAGGTACTACTAGTTCTTAATTATCCATGAGAATTGTATCCACAAAGGCCCACGCAACAAAGGAAGTTCTTGCTTCACCCATTATCATAGCGAGATTATTCTTTTTTGCCCTAACTTCCTTCTTTAATGCCTCTTGTCATGAAGGATTGTACCTAAATTTGATAAGTATAAGACCTAGCAATCTCGTGAAACATGGAAAGACTCTCAGGCGTGTGGGTGTACCTATAATGAAAGTCAATCTATGGATTGAGGGCAGACTTCCCCTAATAATCACCTAAACTAAAAAATTTCCAAGAAAAGGGATAGAAAGATATGCATAAACATAAATCTATATCTAAAGGGTAATGCACCAAAATATGTATTACCAAACCCTAATAGTGTGATGATTAACATTAATTCTATTTATTTTTTTTATCTTTGTTCACAAGTCAAACCCACTAACCCAATTGAATAAACACTAAGCAACAATTTCTCAAAGAGGGAAGATGATTTCCACAATCTAAAACATTGAAACCCAATAACAACAATATGCAATTGGAATAATGATAATAACATGCAAAACATTGAATACATGATTGTATTCTATTAGAGGGTTTTGCCAAAACCAAAAAAAATCAAATCCAATCCATAAAACTCAATACCAAAACACGCCAAATAGGAGAAGGATCAATCTGTACTGTATCAAAATCAAAGGAATCTCACTGCTACAAGACTAAAAAAATGATTCACAATGAATATGCCTCCTCTGTGCAATGTGCAAAAAAGTGAGCAAGAAGAAAGAACTGAGAGAAAAACTCTAAGGCGTTAACCTTATGGGAAGGTTAGCCCAAAACAACCTGAAAACTCAACTCAAAGTCAACTATCACTCCAAAATCCCCACCATAGAGCTCAATCTCAGATGCCTTAGAAAAGCATGCATAAGAGAAGGCATAACTCCTTAAATTTGCATGATAATAGCCTCAAAACTCTCCAACTGCATATGTACATGAATCAAACTGTCAATTGGAGCCTAACTACGTCATAATTTCCCAAAAATAGCCCACAAATGCCCATCACTTCTAAGGAAAATGAAAACTCCTCCTCTAAAATAGAACTCAAAGACAAAAATTGCCTCCCTCCATGCAAAAGAACTCCATGAAATAAACTCAAGTGCCAAGAAACCTCAAATTTGCATGTGAAATTTAATATTTAATTAAGTGATTTCTATAATTATCACTTAATTAATATTAATTACAATAAAAATATTATGCAAATTATCTTTCTATTATTTCATTTATTAATATATATTAAATAATAGATAGATACTATTATTTAATAAATATTCAATATACTATAATAGGATATGTATTAATAAATGAAATATCTTATAAAAATTGTGATTAACTTACATATGTTAAGTGATATTTTAACTATTATCACGTAACATGTGTAATTTAATAACAAATTTGATGAACTTATTAGGCCACGGGCCATGCCTACATCCTGTAGCTTTCTAACATGGACACTTTTTTACACATTGCAGAGAGGAGGCATATTGATTGTGGCTCATTTTTTTAGACTTGTAGCTATGAGATTCCTTTTATTTTGATAGTACAGATTGATCCTTCTCCTATTTGGCATGTTTTGGTATTGAGTTTTGTGGATTGGATTTTATTTCTATAGTTTTGGAAAAGCCCTCTAATTGATTACATTCAGGTACTCCATATTTTGCATGTTATTATCATTATTCCAATTGCATATTTTTATTTTTATCTTATTTATAATAGTTAATTTTATTAATATTCATAAAATATTACAATAATCATCGAACCGTTTCTGAGAATTTTGATCTCCCCAATCTTACAAATATCTATCACAGTCATATTAAGCTACTACAATGAAACATAGTCCAACATTTCTATATTCAGACATTACATTTAGAGAAACTACAAAAACTGTAGATTAAGGATGAGAGTCTTGTTCATCACACCAGAGCAGTCCTAGTTATGCATCCTTCCATCACCTGTTGATGTATCCTACACTTCCTGCTTGCAAAATGGATGTCATCATTGTCATTGGTTATTCCATTCTATTTTCGTGAGTCATCTTCAAAACTTTCACTAGTTTCATGCCCCGTCATTTAAAATTTCCATGTAAATATAGGTTACAGGGCCAACAAAATTTCAAAATTTTAAGACTTACAAAATGCACATGTTGGTTCATTCATTCCCTTCTCATTGACCACTCCTCTTGCCCCTTTTTTCTTGGGCACATTTTCAATAAACAACATGTTCTTCTCCTTTGCTTTAGCCCTTGTTTTCTCCACTTCAACCTTCAGATTCCTCTATTTGTTGTCAATGTCCACCACATATGCCTCTTTATTCACTTTCCCCCACCACCATAGGAAAGGAAATTGTCCATAAACCCTTCCCTTATTTTCATCTTCAAAGCACTACTGGTAGTCAAAACCTACCCCTGGCACTGCCCACTCTAGAATTGAGTCCAGTTCCAATAGTAGTTCATTGTCAAACAACATGCTTATAATTTGCTTCACCTCCATTTCTGGTTCTCCAATTTGCAACACCCAAGCAATTACCATGGGTATAACATCTACATTGGCCCGCCTTTTCACCTTCCTTTCCTAAAATTGGCTACCCAAAACCTCAATGGTTGTCAGATCTATGTTTTCCTCCTTAAATTTTGACAGCCCTAACCTCCATTCCTTGCTCACAGATCCCTTAAAAGATTTATGCTGCATTTTCATATCCACTGAGAACAAAGCCTCCATTTCAGACACCTTCAAAGCCTTGTCGATCATTTTTGTTCTGATAAAATTATTGTCTTTACTCCTTACGAAAGGTAGAGTCCATGTAGTTATAATTTCCAAGGATGAATGCACATCTTAACTCGACATTAACTCCTCTCAAGTCGACACCTATCAAGCATGTCATCATAACATCATAATGTCTTATGCTGCCACTTTCTCCCGCATCTTAATAATCATTAATACTTTCTCCTTTTGATCTTGCAAAGTAATTATTAGTGGGTGAAAATCACTGGAGGCACTATCACCCATGATGACATCATCTCTTCATGCTATATGTCCTTGAATTTAAAAGGAAGTTGGTAACACCTACCTTTCGAATCGCAATCAAAACAAAATCAATTTGATTGATTCATATGCCTGAGCCCCAAGACATTTTATGCTTAAAATGCTTTATGCCTCATGTTTGAATTCTTCAAAATATATTTTATTAGCATTCTTTAGAGTGGAGGCCCATTTTGAGATAATATCTTCTTCCTTATTCCCCTCTCGCCATATATGAATGATTCTGAAATCTAAAAATGAATGAAGTAATATATTAATTTCTACAACAATATTCTCAAGGTGCCATTCTTGGGCAACGCCATTCTTAATAGCATTCACTATGATCTGTTAATCCCCTTCAATATGAATTCTTTTGACCCTAATTTTGAGCCCCATATAGATTATTAAAAGTTTTGTCTTAGCCTTTGCTACATTATTAGTTCCATACGTAATCTCTGAGCATCATAGGAAACCACATCTCCTTTCCAATCTCTAGATATTTCTCCTGCCCCTCACAGGACCGGATTGCCTTTAGAGGCTCCATCAAAATTAACTTTCATCCCTTCTTCTTCAGGCTTTTCCCACTCTACTTTCTTCTCCTCCCTATTAGTATCCATTTTACCACTTACATTTCCATTTCTAATTTTTAGAAAAGTCCATCCATCATGAACCCTCCTATCATCATCAAAGTAAATCAAAAGCACCATTCTTATTCAATAGTGTTGCAGTCATGATTTCCTTAATTGAGGTATTAATTCTGCTTTTTACCCTATCAAGTGTTTCCTCTTTCCCTTGGAGAATTCATCTATTATGTTCCTTACAGATTTCCCATGTGATAATATATGGGCATGTATTCCATAGGGGAGACAAGGTGTTCACCTTAGCTGGTGTAGACCATATCTCAAAAATCATTTTGACTTTTTTTTGCATCTAACCTACCCAATGCAATTTAGATTTAACCATTGACCAACATTCATCTGCAAATGGGCATTCAACCAACAAGTGATCTATGTCCTTTGAGGCTAAGTTGCATAGCACACATTTGGTTGGTCCATAATAACCAAATCATTTCCTTCTTTCTGTTGTTAAAGTTATTTCATGCACTGTGAACCAAGCAAAGGTGTCTGCCTTAGGTAAGAATTTTTGGCCCCAACAAATCTTTATCGGCCACCCATTATAAACATCATTGTTATCTAGAGATCTATATCCCACCTTTACTGAATAGGTTCCACTAGTAGCTACACACCAAATTATTTTATCAGCTTTTCCCTTAACACATTCCTTGATTGGAATAGGGACTCCACAATTCCTATTTGTTGTTCACTTAGCCCAAAATTGTCCAAACTTCTCCAAGACCATTGAGGTCCTATGGGGGTGTCATTGACTGCAAGGTAATCTAAGACCTTATCACCCCATCTTTTAGTTAGGAGTCTACTCACCTCTTTATATTTGGCATCTTTTTTCAATGTATCTTGACCATTCTAAGGGTCCCTCCAAAAAAGAGCTTTGTTACCATCACCAATTTGCCAAGTGATGTGATCAGTGATAACACACCTGCATTCCAAAATGAAATTCCAAAATGTTAAACCCCTAGAGGGGTTTCTTATAGTTATTATTCTCTCATTTTCTAAACAATCCAAATATTTATCCCTTAAGATCCGCACCCAAAGTCTTTGAGGATCAGAGTGTATTCTCCACACCAATTTGGCTCATGGAGCCTGATTCATTCTTTTCCAATTCTTAAGGTCAACCCCTCCTTTGGATTTATTGTTAAATATTTTATTCCATGAAAGAAAAGGCCATTTTTCTTCTTCCCCATTTCCATTCCAAAATAATTTCCTCATCTTCTTTTCAATGTATCTTAGGACTTTATTAGGTATTTTAAGGCAACTCATTGAGAAAATAGGGATTGTTGAGATCATTGTTTGTAAGAGGAGGATCCTTCCTGCTGAAGTTAACCATTTGCTTTTCCAGCCATCCATCCTCTTTATGAAACTATCCATAAGGTCTTTCCATAGATGAGGTTTGAAAACTCCTTCAAAAAGTGGCACCCCCAAATATTTACCTGGAAATTTACCCATTCTGATATCCAAAATATTGCATAACTGTCATTTGTTGTTCCAAGCTTGTATTGAAGAAATAGATTTCAGACTTTCTCCAATTCACACATTAACCAGATGCTTCACTATAACTGTCTAATGTGGATTTAATGACTCTTTCCTCCCTAGTTGTAGCATCTCCCATAAGATAATTGTCATCCACAAATTGTAGATGTGATGTAGGTTCAACCCCTGCTACAATGGTTATACCTTTCCATACTCCTTCCTATTTTTTGCCAGAAATCAGTCTCCCCAGGACTTCTTCCATGATTATGAAAATAAAAGGAGAAATGGGGTCCCCCTATCTTATACCTCTTGAAGTTTAAAAGAATCCTTGAGGGCTACCATTGACAAGAACAAATATTCTGGGAGTGTTAATGCAGCTTGCTATCCACTTCAGTCGTGCCTCTCCAAAACTAAACTTTTGGAGAGCATCAATCAAAAATTTCCTATTGACATGATCATAAGATTTTTTTATATCTATTTTAATCATAATTTTTTCCACCTTTGCTTGTCTTAAAGTGTGAATTGCCTCATGTGCAATTATGATCCCTTCAAAAATGAATCTGTTGGGGGCAAAACCACTTTTTTTAGGGGAGATGAATTTTTTCAAGTAGGGGCTTAAGTCTATTTTCTATTACCTTATAAATTACCTTATAAGTGGTGTTACACAAAGAAATAGGTCTAAATTCATCAAAATTATGACTTCCCCCCATCTTAGGGATCAAAGAGATGAATTTGTTATTGAAGTACTTCAAAATGAAACCACCTATCCTAGACTCCTCCACCACCTCCGACAGATCTTCTCCCTGTATGTCCCATGCTTTATGGAAGAATAAGGAAGGAAATCCATCTGACCCTAGGGATTTATCACTCCCCATCCCACATAGGGATTTCTTTACCTCGTCATTGGATATTGGAGTCATTAAGAGACTGTTTGATCATCTTTTATCATATTGGGAATGATGTTTAACAAATCCTCTGTTCCATGCAACTCTCTTGAATTCTTAGCAAAGATGTTTTAAAAATATTTGATAGCTTCTTGATTTATCTAGTGTGTTTCAGTCAACAAATCACCCTGTGCATTCTGAATAGAGAAAGTCCTATTTTGGTCTCTTCTAACTTTCACAGACTTGTGGAAAATTTTATGTTTTTGTCCCCTTCTTTCAGCCATGTTTCTCTCGAATTTTGTTTTCAAAAGGCCTCCTCTCTTTCCATTATCTCTTTATAAACTCTTTGAAGCTCCTTCTTTTCTTCATACACTTTATAATCCATTCCATTAGAAATAATCTTTTCATTTAACAAAGCTAAATTTTGTTCCATTTTCAGCTTTTCCACAAATATATTTTTAAAAGAGTCTGTATTCCATATTTTTGATTGATCTTTAAGAAATTGTAATCTCTTGTAGAAGATAAAATATTTCTTACCTTCCAATTTACATTTGTTTGTCCACCACTCTTCAATTCTTCCAATGAACTCTCCATCACTCAACCACATTAATTCAAATTTAAATGGTGACCTTTTAGGACTAATGTGCTCCTGAATGTTGCAACATATAGGAAAATGGTCTGAACCCGAGATAGGAAGAATGTCCACACTCCATAACCAATTGTACTGATCCCAATGTCTAGATTACAATAATCTATCCAATTTCTTAGAAATATTTAGGAATCCCTTTCTTCTATTGGTCCAGGTGAAGTACCCTAGTCTAAAATCAATATCAATTAGGCCATTGTTCATTACGGAATTAGTAAAGTCTCTTTGATTGTTTCCTAACCATCCTTTGCCACCTTTATTCTCTGCTAGGCTAATAATAGCATTAAAATCCCCTCCTAGAAAGAAGAGATCACCATTCCTTTCTTCAAAAAAAACCAGAAATGACAATGCATAAATCTCTTTTTCAGTTGAATTGTTTGGTCCATATATATTGAAAACATAAAATTTAGATAGAATTTGTCTAGAGGAAACTTCAATCCATTTCCAATTGGTAGATTGGTATAAAATATCTATAGTGACAATAATTTTATCCCATAGAACACATAGCCCCCCTAAGGCTCCTCTTGATTCAGAGTAAAAACCTTCCCATATAGTGAAATGCCTCCTAAATTTTTTTATTTCATTTGCTTTCAAATTTGTTTCTTGCAATAGCACTATGTCTTCCCTCGCCTGATCCAGACCCCTCTTTACCAGGAAAATATTGTTAGGGGAATTTCATCTCCTGACATTCCATGAAAGGATCCTCATTTCTTCTAGGAAAAGTCATAGCCTTTACCCAATCTCAGCAATTTTTTTGGTTTGCTACACAACCATCCATTTCAAGTTTTTCCCTATTAGACCTTGCTCCTATTTTTCTTCTCTCACCTAACTTGGTTTTGTTCAACATAGAATCATATTGGTCTAAGCCTCTTAGGTCCAAGATGTTTGGGGTTGCATAAACACCTAAATCATCTTCCTCATCCTCCTCACTCTGTGAGTAATAGATAGTGTTTGATTCAATCAAGTCCCCTCCACTATCTCTGGCATCATCAAATGAACCTTCTAGGTTTTTTATGGGAGAAATCATTTCATCATTAACATCCACCCTATTCACACCACCATCCCAACTCTTCATCTGCATGTTTTTGAGAACTTTTGTTTCATGGTGTTCATCGTCTTGAGGTTTGACACCCCTAGTATCATCCATTTGTTGCATGACTTCCATACTAAGGGCAGAAGAAAGGTAAGTGTCTAGGATAAATTTACCTCCACCTAATTTGTGATGTGGACTTACCCCCTTTGGTATGTATTGTTGCATTCCACCCTCCTTTGTTATTTGAGTTTTATCAGGTTCTATAAAGAGATTTACATTCTGGGGTTTCCCACAACCCAACCCATTGGTTTTACTCTAAGACAAGAAGAAAAGAGTTTCACACACTATTTGGGTTGACATCTCTTCCTGGGGCTCTTCTAACCATAGTTGGGATTCCATCATAAAAAATTTGTCAATCATCTCCTTCTATCCACCTCCTTTAGTTGTGTAATACCAAGCCTCTTCTAAATCCAATATCTTGAGGGCCCCCATGTCATTTGCTAGACTGTGATGTGATTCCTTACCCTCTATCCTTTGTAAGATGATTTTGGTCAGTCTTGAGTCCTTTTTTCCTTTCTCATTTCCTTTTTTGTCAGCATAGGCTATGGTCTCCAACCCATCACACTTTATATCCTCTGCCATCAAAGGTTGACGAAATTCACCTTTTTCATATGGATAAAGATGTGGGAGGGCAGCTCATAACATGTCTATCGCCAAACACGAATCATAGGGGTAATTGCATAGTTTGTTTCATTTATAACTTCATCATATTTCACAAATTTTCCCAGAGATTCCCCCAAAATTTGCATAGTTTATGCTCCCCAATATTCCTGTGGTAGATTTTCTAACCTGAACTAGATTTGGATCTCCTTCACAATCTCCTTCACCGGGTTAAAGTTTATTGTCCAGTCTTTGATGTAGATTCCCTTTCCATCTAGCATGTAGGGTCCATTTCCTAATATCCATTCTTTATCCTCTTTAGTGGAGCATATAATGAGATAAAAACCATTATGTAGAGTTTTCATTGAGATGAAAGAGCTTTCCCATTGTTGTTCACACCATTGTTTAATTTTACTATAGGGTGGCCATAGACCTATCCATTTTAAGACCAATGCTTTCTTTTCCAAGTAAGCCATATTTTCTAATGATTGAGGGTTATTGAGCACAACAATTGAATAAGACTTGGCTATAGATACATTCTCACTTACCTTTAGTTGTGCCTCTTGATATTGTAACATTGAGGTGTTTTGATCCATATTTTCATTAGATTTCTTCCTCCAGAACTTTCTAGTGATGCGCTAAAATTTAAACCTTTTCTCAATGGGAAAAAATATGTTGTAGCCCGCCTCATATATGTTCCTCTTCTCCCATCTCCTTCCATTCCTTCTTCCTATAGACCATCCCTTCCCTCTTTGATTAATGTTTTTTCTCTCGTGAATAAATTTATTGTAATGTTCTTTCTCTCTTCTATTGAAAGTTCATCTTCTCTATGAAGAAAAACCTGCACGATAGTTTCCCTTCTGATATTGTGCACCATTTCCTTCTTTTTGCGGCCATTCTGACTGTTGCAAAATCTCCATGGAAAATTTATTCCAACTGCATATTGTGGTTATTGGGTTTTAGTGTTTCAGATTGTGGAAATCATCTTCCCTTTCTAAGAAATTGTTTCTTAGCCTTTATTCAATTGGGTTAGTGGGTTTGAGTTGTGAACAAAGATAAAAATTTTAGAATTTTTGTGAATCATCACATTGTTAGAGTTTTGGAATAGATATTTTGGTGCATCACCCTTCATATATAGATTTTTATTTATGCATATCTTTCTATCTCTTTTCCTGGCAAAGATAGTTTTAGGTGATCAATAGGGGAATCTGACCCACAATCCAAAGATTGACTTTCATTATAGGTACACCGACATACCTAGGAGTCTTTCCATGTTTGAAAATATTTCTTCGTTTCATACTTAAGCATTTTAGGTACAATCCTTCATGACAACAATGCCTCCCTTTTCCTACTTGTCTTCATTACCACTAGTGGAAGAACTTTGGTTCTTTCTACAACAATATCTGACATATACTCTGGAGCTTCATATCCAACTACAACCAAATATTCCATACACCACTAGTCACCCATTATTTCTTTCACTTGCAACCACTTCATGAGGAATTATTTTATTTTTATTATGTCACTCTTTCGTTCCTCAAATACTTTCGTATCTTTTATTATTAACAATGAGAATTTAACCACTTATGTCATAGGGTTTAGGCCATCGTCAAGTACATAATCCTCAGGACAGGGGATCATATAATCTTTGTCCACATTTTGTACTACAACTTCTAGCCCCCCAACAACTCTTTCCTAAAAATACTCTTGCACAATTATATTGCTTCCTCTTTTTTTTTCCAATTACCAATAAAATAGATACGAAAGTGTAAAGGAAGAAAATTGATTTTAATATTTTTTGTTTGATTAGGTTTGAAATGTGTTGTATTTCCTTAACCTTTACATTTAATTACAATTTTATTTGTATTTTGATTAAGCATATAGGGAGAAGGAAGATAAGTTGTTCCTCTTTTATCCCCAAATGCATAAATGAAAGATCCAAATTGATTAACCCAAAAGAAGGATCAATGCACAAATGAATCAACCATTTGGAAATGAGAGTAAGGAAGAATATCTTAAATTCTATTTTATGATTAATAAAATATGATATAATGTAGTAATTGAAAAGGATGAGAGGAACTACCAACCTTGTAGATCTGAAGAATGTTATTTTTTGAGGTTTGTACTCTATTTCTAGAAAATCTGAAGTATGATCCAGAACAGAAACGCAGAGATGAACAAAACCCAGAAATAATTTTCTGATCTGACACCATCTTATGAAAAAGGTCAACCTTGACCCACAAATGTCACCCCTGACCCAATAATCTTGACCCTGACCTGTGCTGCCTCGACAAAAAATCTATTTTCAGATCCTGATAGTTCGTTGAAAAGGGTATCCAGATCTGAGTTCAAATCCATAGTCTTGAACCTGTATCTACAAGAAAAAGAGATTTGTTTGTTGGGGGGAGGGGTTTGCCTTAATCAAACCCCAGTTTTGGAATTGACCTCAAATATATAATTGAAATTACAGAAGTAAAACAAAGTAAATGCATAAATTCACCTTGTTCATGTAAAAGTCCTTGTGGAGGATTCAAATCCTTGAATCCACAAGTATGTATGCACCAATGGATCTAGGATTTAGAATGTAGGATGTCTTCAATCAATTGCTTGTAGATCTCCAACACCAAATCTTGAATGGGTTCTTGAATAGGAAGAGGCTTGGAAGAAGGTGGATGGAGAGATCACCAAAGAGGGCACAATGTAGCTTGAATCCTTCAATGGCCTCCCATGGATCTCCTTGATGAATGCTTGAATGATTGATTATGGATAGATGCTTGTTTCAAATATTTCTCCTTAGCTTTCTTTAACTTCACTTGATAATGCTTCTAAATTTCTCAATGATGCTTAGGCTTGGATAGAGGACTTAGAGAAAATGAGAGGAGAAAAACCTCCTTTTATATGAAATTAGGGCACAATCTTCTAAGGAGGCTGACATAGAAGAATTAAATTCTCATTAAAGCCTTTACCCCTAGGAGAGGACCTATATTAAATATAATTTAGGAATCATTGCCTCGAAACCCAAAATAGCCGACCCGGAAGCGGGAATTAACTTTTTCAAAGACCGACATCTAGAAACTGTGAGATCTTGAAATCTAGACCCTAGGTCAAGGTCGAGGTCAACCTTGACCTTCATCAACGGTGAGGTCAACCTTGACCTAGTTTAGGGTCGAGGTTGACATAGACCTAAAATTTCAACCTTGACCCTGAGGTCAAAAATCTCAAATCTATAGTCCAAAATGCCAAAAACTGGCTGGAGAGAGGTGGAAAATGGGGGCAGAACAGGGGGAAATCTAGGTCTAAATCAGGAACCCATTCAAGGAACTTGACATGACCCCAAACCACTTACGTGAAAGGCTAAATTGGTCTACCATGGAAGTGCTTCCATTTTCTGACTATACATTTAGCCCCCACTTTAGCAAGAGTATGGACTCAACATAAACTCTTGGTAAAGGAGATCATAAAGAACAGACAACCTTATTGGAATAAAAAAGGGACAAAGAAATCCTCAAGCCCCAAAGGGACTTAATTCTTTATCAACTTTAAGATCACGATAAGAGAGAAATCACTAGTTAAGGAGAGAGAGAGAGAGTGTGTGTGTAATTATCTTGCCCAATGAGAACTTATATCCCATTGTGAATCACACAAGTAAATAGTGTAACTGGAAAGATGGAGTTGAACCTCCTAGTGAATGTGGCTACTCACTAGTCAACCCATCAGGGAGATCCATTCTTAAGGACACCTTTTGACCTTAAGGGATAAAACATTGAAAAATTGGAGGGATCAAGAGATCCGTATAAATTTAAACTGGAGGGATCAGGAGATCCTAAAAAGTAAAATGTCCATGCTTTAAAGATTAGTTTTTAATCCATAAAGGGAAAAAATTTAAGTGTTTGAAAATATTTTGAATGTGTGTCTGTGTGCAAAAAGTGAGTAGAGTGTATGCCCCCACATTAAAGTCATTGCTAACACTTTAACAAGAGAAATGGTTTTAACGGAAACATAAACAACTCTACGGATTATGTTTCCACTACAAAATGCCCCCAAATCAAGACAAATCCAGGGAAATAAAACATAAACATACAAAAGAACACAGAAGGGATCTACCCACTATGGGGTCAGTATGATCATAAGATAACATGTACATATAAATATGATATTATTGTAAATGAATTGACATCATTCCCCGAAGAAAGTAGAACTACAATCACAATGGAGGAAAGAAAACTTAAGAGTTACAAAGAAGAATCTTTTCGGACCACAACTTGGAGACCAAAAAGAATCAATGCTACCATGTCACAGATCCAAGCAGACTATACAAGGGAAACATTTACGAACAATAGCACAAGTACAACATAAAATAAGAACAACATATAGAAGAATAAAGATACATATAGAGGAATTGTATAATAGGTTTTGAGTCTTTTATCACCTTGCACCAACAAAGTAACAAGGGTCATATAAAAGAATCTAACAAACATTTAGCAAACACATTATGGAAGAAGAACAATACAACATGAAAACACAAAACGGGCTACCATGAAGGATAGGCCAATCAGGCGCATCACCTACTCTCCCTATCTTGGTTTATATTAGTTAGGGAAGGTGGGAAACTCTCAAGAGGGACTATATCCAATATAGCGGGAATGATAGCCAGTCCCAAAAAAGGATCCTCTTGAGAATCGCGTTGCTCGATACTAGGTGTAATTGTAAATTGAGTTGAAAGCATATGAGGTAAGTCATTGTCAAGATCAATGGTCTCATATTCATCACTAAGATGAATAGGATCATCTAAAGTATCCTCCTCATCAAGATTAATTGAAATTGGATCTAAGATGCAAATAGGATCATCACAATCATTCATCTTAACATCAATGTGAATATTGACTTCTTTCGACACATCTAACATAGGTTGATCAAAGGTAGGTAAAGAGTTTCAAAGAAGAGAATCATGAGCCCTAGCGTTAGCTCTACGCTTCTTATGATGTTAATTAGAAGATTTGTTGTGTTTTGCTTTGTTTAACACATTTTGAGAACTAGGAGGAATGACCATAGATTCCTTCACAGGTTCTATAGGAGGATTTTCAATGGGTTGTAATGAAACAGTAGAAGTTTGATTATTAGAATTAGAAGTAATGGCTAAAGGAAGTATGGAAGGAGTAGGAAAAAGAACATGGTTGAGGTCTATCTAAGGCATTCTTAACTCAGTAATTTTATGATGTTTGTAAGCTTGGTATGAGCAAAAGAGATGATCAGGGCGAGGAGGACATGAGTTAGGTAATGAAGGCCAAAATAAATTGAGAGTAGAATTATCTCTAGGCCTAGAAGGTTGATACAAACTATGATTAATCATTTTGACTTCTCCATTATGAATGAACTTAAGACATTTATGAATAGGAGAAGAAATAGCATGCATGGCAGTTATCCAAGGTAAACCAAATTTGATTTGAAATTGATCAGAAGTAGGAATAACAATTAAGGTAGTATATACAACTTTACCACAAAGTTCAACAGGTAAATTGATAGAACTAAGTGTGGGATAAAGAAAACCATTACAAGTTTGGATCCATGCATCAGCTGGATCATAGAAATCACGTTGTAAGTTTTTCATAAAAAGATTTTCCTTAGTAATGACATTTATTAAAGATTTGGGATCAACAAGACAACCACGATTAGGTATCTTAGCAATCATATCATAGATATAAAGGGGACCATCAGGAGCCTTAATCATTTCAGAATCATCAAAGGTGATTAAAAATTCCCTAGGTCACTTATCCTTAGTTTGTTTTTGAGGTTTAGGTGGAACTGGAAGTTGAAGTAGAGGTGAAGGATCTTGAACAATAGGTTGAGACGAAACAACACACTCCACATGATTAACAATGTGATTAAGATCATCCATCTTTGAATCATAAACAATATCCACAAAAGATGGTTGAGCTATGGTATTAGTATCATGTGTAGGTAAAGGATTCGTATAGATTTGAAGGTTTTGATTAGGAGGAGAAACAGATTTATTCCCACTACCATCAAAATTATCAATAGACAAAGCCTTAGAATTAATTAAATCTTGAATTTTATGCTTTAGAGAATAACATTTTTTAGTATCATGGCCATTATGGCGATGGTATTGACAAAAAGATTTAGAATCAAAGGATTTGGATGCTATCATGGTACGGAGAAGAGGTTGAATATGAGGCAAGGTAATAATATTAGCACTTAACAACCTACTCATTATAGAATGCAAAGTTTCAGAGAGAAGAGTAAACATATGATTCATATGAAAAGTAGTGGATGCAGAAGTGACATTATTGGATGTAACAACAACTTGATCAACAACTGCATTCATCTATTTATTAATCTTGACATAATTGTTAGGTTTCTGAAACTTATTAGGATTAGGAGAAGTATCACTCTTATCAACTGGAATAGGAGCCATTGGAGTGTTTCTCTCAAATTGACTCACTTGTAACTGATAATGGTGAAGTGTTGCACACAGTTGTTGAAAAGAGGTAAATTCAGTAAGCAAAGTCTTATCTCTAATATCCTTTTATAAATTTGAAATAAACATGTGTTGAATATCAATATCAGGAACAAGATAAGAAATTTGAGCATACAAATGCTTAAATCTACCTATGAAATCAGTCAACTTTTCCTTAATGTTTTGTTTACAATGCATTAAATCAGTTAAGGAAACTTTTGGACCAATGTTATTTTGAAATTGTTGGATAAAGGTATTAGCAAGTTTAGGAAAAGAATCAATTGAATAAGGAGGTAAAGAACAATACCATTGCAAAGCCTTATCATGAAAAGTTCTAGCAAACAATTTAGCTAAAATCGTATGGTCATGAGCATAATCACTACAAAGAAATTGAAATGTTTTAACATGAGTGACAGGATCGCATTTACCATTGTAATTCTAAAGATGAGGCATATCGGCTTGTTGAGGGATAGTAGCATGAATAATGTCTAAGGACAAAGGACTACCCATGTCACATGTAGGAATGCTAAACTTGGATTGGGTTAAGAATGCAAGTTGTTGTTGTAAAGATGACACATTTTGAGCCAAACTAATAATTGTGGAATCATTAGAGGAAACAAGTGGCATAGAAATGTTAGGAAAACTAGGAAAAGTGTAGGAAGCAGTCAGAATAGAAGATACAACTGGTGGAACATTAGAAACCATAGTTGTGATGACATGTAACTGATTGAATGTTTGATAATGTTAAGTTAAAGATGATGCAAGACATTAAATCAGTTAATGGTTTGTATTTTCATTTATGTCAACTTGATATCATCTGTACGGTCATGTACATAATGCCAAAGATTTCAGAGAATCAATGGAACAAAGATTATGCTTTCAGCAATACATAAAAGTCAAGTATTCACTAAGTGACAGACAACACCGATGGAGTGCACACCATCGGTAAAGGCAAAGAAAAAGTCACAATGATACCCAACAAGCAGAAGATAGTGTTGCCCGACGAAGAAAAATCATAGAGTTTCCTGACAAGCATAATCTAATGATGCCCGATGGACGGAGATCCCTAAGCTAACTGGAGTTACACCAACAGAACTGGCAGTTGTCACCAACGACAAACTATAGAATTGATCGACGGAATAGAGAGTTCAAAAAATGACAAAATATCTAGCTGGCAGAGCTTAAGGATAGACTTAACTTTTTGTTTTATTTGTTTTATTTGACCATAATTAAGTAATTGATTTAAAGAAGATTTATACATTTGGCAAGAAGATAACTACGAGATAAATCAGGAGTTAAAGCCGTAAATCAGATTGGCTGGATTATTTTTCACGCCAAGGATCAAGAATTAAGGAATATCATGTCTATATAAGAGACAAGCATAATTCATTTCCGTAATCACAAGCAATCACATACATGGAAGGGGAGTGAATAGAAAGAGGATGCTGAAAAGAAACTGATGAAGGATAACTTCATACAGTCCTAATCAATCAAGCTGGAGGAGAGCTAAGGAATTATGCAGACACGGACAAACAGTGAAGCACAACATCACAGAGAAGAAAGTGTGGAGCACAAAGAATTGAATTTATACATTGATCAGAGAGGTATTATACTTAAATAGATCTAAAAATCTACAATTCAAGTTGCATTAGAAATAGGTCATAATGTTTCAGTTTAACCATTGAAGCATCAAGTCTCTTAACAAAGCAGGACTTAACTGTCTTCTATAATTGAGGTATATCCTAATAGATTGCCAAAAAGGTTGACTCATGAAAGTGGCATTGAAATTGCATAGAGCCTATTGACAGCCTAAGAAGAAGGTTGATTCAAGGATGGTAGCAATATTTGCCTAAAGCCTATTGACAGTCTAAGAAGGAGGCTGATTCAAGGATGGTGGCAAAATAGATGCCAGATACTAAGTGACAACCTCTATGTATAAAATTCTCTAACAAGGTTTCACTTAACAGTGTTGGCTCCTAACAGGGCTCACTTCAGAAGAGTAAAAATTTGGGGTACCAGTCGCAGTGGTTTTTTCCCTTAATAGGGTTTCCACGTTAAAATCCATGTGTTATGTGTGTATGGTTTAAAACTTTATTATTTTACATCTCACATATGCATTTTTGGATTGATTGGTATTCTCTACATATTTACTAAGTATCGGTAAATAAGTTTTACTGCTTATCAGTTATCAAGGAGAACAAGGACAAACAAGGTAAACCGACAGATAGTTAAATAGTATAAGTATTTCATGACATGCATCTTGTAGGAACTTAATAATCTGAGGTGTATTGATTGGTGGTTAAAGATTAAAGGATAAATTTTTTAGGCCACTGATTCACCCCCCCCTCTTAGTTATTACTAACAATTGGTATCAGAGCTTGTGTGCTTAGAAGGAAGGTTTTAAGACCTAAAAGACCTAAGTAAAGATCACAAGATGAATAGACAAGATGTGCCCAAGTTGAACAAAGACAACTTTGCTTCATGGAAAAGAAGGATAAGACTCCACTTATCAGGTATTGGTAATGATGTTACTCAATACTTAGATACTTAATATGTGTTGCCTACAGGACCATTGACAGTAGATCAATTGAGAGTGAAGCATGAGCATAACTGCATGGTTATAGAGCTTTCTTCCTCACTCTCTAATGCTGAATTTGAAGATGTCAAGGATTACAAAACTACAAAGAAAATGTGGAACAAACTGAAGCTTGTACATGGAGGTGATACAAATGTTCTGAGAGCCAAGGCAGAAATCCTTAGAGGAAAGTTTAATGATCTCATAATGAAAGAAGGAGAAAACATCACACAGTACAGCACAAGAATAAAAGAAGTAGTCAATGTTATACGAGGTGTTGGAGGTACACTTGAAGAGGAAATAGTGGTAAGTAAAATCCTAAGAATCTTATTGCCTGTATATGTTATTAGAGTCTTTTCTATTCAAGAAATGAGAGCAGTAGAAAATAATAAAGTTATTCTTGATAGCCTAATTGGTAGACAAATTTCATTTGAGATGAATAACTTTGACAATAGTGTCTTACCAAGTTTAGAGTCTGCATTTAAGTCTTCTATGAAAATAAGCAAATCCAATCATAGATATTCATCTAGAAGAAACAATGAAAGTGAAAGTGAAGAAGAATATCTAGATGAAATGGAAGCACTTATGGCTAGAAGAATACAAAGAGGCAAAGGTAAATACAAAGGCAAGTTACCACTTGTATGCTTTAATTGTAATGAAATTAGACTCTTTGCTGCAAGATGTCCTAACAGAAGAAAAGATGATAGAAGTAATGACAGATCTTTTGAGAAGAAATTTGACAGAGGTGATAACAAATATTACAGAGGTTACCGACAATCAGAAAGAAAGGATACCTAAGACTACAAAGATAAAGGCAAAAAGGCTAGTTACCTGGCTGCTTGCAAAGATGAAGATACTGACACCGAACCTGATGATGACATCGAGATGGTATTTGTAGCTGTGATAGATGATTCAGATGAAGATGAAAGGTATGAAGAAACTGCACTCATATTTAAGGTTAGTAAGAATTATATCTAGATTATAGATAATGATTGCACTCACCATATGACCGGTGACAAAGAAAAGTTTAACACTTTTGAATATTATAGTGGTGGTACAGTAAGAATGGGAATTGATACATCTTGTCCAGTTGAAGGTAAAGGAACAATAATGTTGAACAACCTGATTAAATGTGAGAATGCTTATTGGGTAAAAGGATTTAATTATAATATGTTGAGTGTTTCTTAGCTGAATAATTCAGGTCATAAAGTAGCATTTGAAAACAAGAAGGCAAAGATCTTCAATGAATCAGAAAAACTGATTGGTACCGGTGAACAAACTAAAGGTAACTTATTCTATCTGAATGATACTAACACCACTTGCTTAATGACTAGAAATGAAGACATATGGTTGTGGCACAAAAGATTGTGTCATGTGAATTTTGACAACATGATGAAAATAAGNNNNAGAAGAAGTGTAAGAGGCTTACCGACGATGACAAAGCCAGACAACATCATGTGCAAAAATTGTCAAAAAGGTAAAATGACAAAGTCTAGTTTCAAAAGTAAAACCCATACATCTGATGATATTCTAGAATTAGTGTAACCACCTAAATTTGGTCTGTCACAACTATGGACCCTATTTTCTCTAAGTGTGATCATACCCTTGATTTATGTCCAAACGACCCTGTTACTGCTTGGCATAATTCTTTTAATCAATTTTATATCCTAGGTGATTTTTATCATTGATTTATATTAACTATTATAGCCATACAATTCAAATCAATTTCAACCAATCAAATCAAATTAAAATCAAACATGACTATAGTATTTAATTATAAAGGAATTAAAATAAATCCCTAAATCAAATACCCACTTGCAATTAACCCATTCCCCTAGCCTATTTAATTTAATTAAAATGGCTATAGTTCTCTA
>MU228135.1:2696700-2710798 GCA_018584345.1 Thuja plicata | reverse complement strand
TGAGATGATATGAAGAAGATAGAATGTGTCGATGCATTGTGATTTAAGAAAGATGTGAGCTACAACTAGAAATATCTAAGAATAGTTGATACTTGTGTTGTTCATTTATGAGATTGATTGTAACTGAACTATTTATGATTGTAAGAGTAGTGTGCTCAGTATACCTTTAACAGGGTTTTGTATTCCCCTAATAGGGAAATGTGTTAATGTAATATTCAGCTCCTAATAGGGTTGTGTCTCCTAAAAGGGACACTAAACTTTTAGTACATATTTGTGGGCACCATCCCAACCAGGGTTTTCCCTTGGCCATGGTTTCCTCGACAACAATTCATGGTGTTATGAGTTATGTGTTGTGTGCTTATGCTCTTTTCATTTTAGTAATTATATGGTTAAGTTGGAAATTATTAATATTGTTTAAAATGTTGTAATACTGATTCACCCCCCCCCCCCCCCTCAGTATTACTTAATCCTAACATGTCCCCCATGAATCATCCCAAAAGAGATATTTTTGTCCATCCACTACATCCCATGTTAGTTTCTCTGTAATAATATTTCTACGATCTAATAGGAAGTTCCAGATTCTAGAGCCCTTCGGGGGATAAATTATTCTAAATAGACTAATTGGGTCACTCCTATCTAGATATTTATGTCTTAATATCCTATTCCACTTGAGGTTGGATCTTCAAACATATTTCATATCAATTTTGCCCCAATTTCTCTATTTTGTCTTTCCTAATTTCTCAATCATATACCTCCATCATCTTTAGTTTTTCATATTTTATCCCATGCTAATAATGCAAGCTTCTTTTCGTCTGAAATTACTTGCCAATAAAAGTTTCTTAATTTTTTGTCTAGTATAGCCCGTACTCCAACGGGTAGAGGAAGGCAAGACATCTGATATAAGAGAATTGTTGCTAGTATCAATTTCATCATTGTTACTTTCCTCACCAATGATAATTGTCTGCCTTTCCAAAACTGAAGCTTTTTATCTAGTTTGGTTAGGACAAAATCCCATTTATTAGTTGATAGAGTTCCACTATCCAATGGTATCCCCAAATATATGCTCAGTAGTTCTCATTTTCTATATCCTAATATGTTAATTATATTTGATTGCAACACTACACTGCAATTGAAGAAAAATATTTATGATTTCTCTTGGTTGACTTCTTTCCCAGATGCCTTGGAATACCATTTTAGTATATATTTTATATATTTTGCTTCTTGTTTATTTCTTTCCCCAAATAATAATGTGTTGTTAGTAAATTATTGATGTATCATTGGTGGCAAATCACTAGTGATCCTGACACCGTTGATGTTACCTATTTCTTGGAATTTTGAAATTGATCTTCCTAAAGCTTCTGTCATGATTATGAATATAAACGGGGAGATAGGGTCCCCTTGTCTGAGACCACTAGATATCTCAAAAAATAAATTGAGTTCCATTATCTATAATAGACACTCTTGGGGTCGCTATACATTCAAATATTAGGTTAATCCATTGTCTCGATAACCCAAAAGCCTCTAAGAATTTACAGAGGAATCTCCAATCTACTTTATTGTATGCCTTTTTGATATCAAGTTTAATGAGCATGCTAGGATTAGAATTTTGTTGTACCAAATGGATTACTTCTTGGGCTATGATAACAACATCAAAGATGGACCTTCCGGGTACAAATCCCATTTGTTATTCTGATATAATTGATGATAACAAGAATTTTTTTTAATGCCTTGTCCAGTACTTTATAAACCATATTACATAGTGATATAGGCTTGTATTCATCTAAGTTTTTTTATTTTTCCTTTTTTGGAATTACGTCAATAAAGGTATTATTGATTTCTTGTAGGATCCACCCAGAGTTTCTACAACACTCTAGTGCCTCTACCATCTCATTACCCATAAAGTGCCAACATTTTTGGAAAAACCAGGCTGGAAAGCCATCTAGTCCCGGAGCCTTGTTGAGGTGGACTTGTTTAAGAGTTGCTTTTATTTCTTCCTTTGTGAATTTACTATTTAGTTTCTTATTTTTTTCTTGTGTAATTAATTTTGGGTACTTTTTAGTATGCTTGATTGGGCCTCTAAATCCAAGCCCTTGTTATTATTTAGAATATTTTGGAAAATTTTGATAACTACTTTTGATATTTGGTTCAGATCCTCTATTAAGTTTTGATGCAGAGTGGTGGGGTGGTTATTGATTTTATCAAGGTTGCAAAGGAAATGAAGATTTATAAGGGAAATACAAGGTTCCCAACTCTCCAAGAGACCTATAGGCACCAAAGACTCCAAGGGTTATAAAATCCAAATAAGAATTTACCCCAAGCCAACAATGGGTCCAAGAAATGGTTTAGGTCTATTAAGAAAGGCTTCAAAAGGTTATTTGGTCAGCAACCCCATCCAACATTCTCACCTTGAAACACGCCTATTAGGCCTAGGCTCCTTGTAGCCCAAAAATGATCTAAAATGACACTTTACTCATAAAGTTACCAAATAAATTCCATAAAAATAAGGTTTCTATATACCCATTATCCTTTTACAAAACATATCAAAAGATTTCATATGGTTACTTTGGATCAACAACCCTAAAAATTGACTGTACTTTATTTTCAAGAGGGCTAATTATGTGCATTTACAATGGAAGTATACTCTGAATACACACAATGACTATGAAACCCTCAAATGTCTTAGGAAATGAGCCCAAACTGACAAATATCCAACCATTTTGGTCCTTTGACCCCTGCAAGCATAAAAGCCCCAAATTTGCCCCTAAAACCCATATAAACTAGGGCTTGAGCAATGTTGCACTTTCCAATGCTTTATTCAACCTCTGATAGTTATTACACCATCAACTTGGTTTCCTCTAACGACTTAATGAAGAAAATAGGGTCCTCCAATGGGTGGATCTCCTATTGCTACTCCTTAGCCATAAACTTTAATGCATTTTCATGCACCCAAACACTCCATATTGCTCAAATGGATACTCACCTACATTCCCTGAATTTGTCCTAAATTAGTATGCATATTTACATATAATACATGACAATGATCCATCCCCAAGTCACAGTTACAACAAAAAGGGGGTGGTTACACTAATTTACTTAAAGAAAACAATGTGAAATGACTGTCTACAACACTGTGCTTGTACTAATGAAACTTCAATGATAAAATCCTTTAACGATAGATAAAAAAACATCAAATACATTCCTTAAGTCATTTAAATGATGAAACAATGGAATAAGTTCAATGAAAGAATCAAAATAGACAAGAAACTATGAGTTTTATTGCATTTTCATAAAACAGTCTGTACAATGTCTTCACCAGTCCGTACTCTCCCCCATCTCCAATCATTCATGGAGGTTTATAATGTAATTTAAAACTTAAACAACCTATCCAAAGTGATTGGAAGTGATTAAAAAGTGATTAAGACTCATAATGCAATTTCCCACCAAAACACAACTAGTCGTTAATATTCAAAAATTTGAATTATTAACTTGTCAATTTGGTGTTTTATTATCCTAAAACTTATTCAAACTTACTGGATTCAATTCCTAGGACCTAGCCTTAGAAAATAAATCTAGACCCTAATTGAAACCTTGGGGTACTATTGACCCAACTTACAACATTTGGTGGTCCTAAGTCCTTTATCAGGACTTCTAGGACTTATTACACTTGTGTTGCATTCTTCATTACAAATTACCATCAAAGGCTTAAGGAAATCCCAATTCACTTTTAGGGATTCCTGAGATCCACTATCTTCATTGAATCTCAAGGTTATCCTAGGTGTTTTCATAGGCCCCCCTGCACCATACACCCCACCTTCAAAGAAACTCTTATCCCAAGAGTCAAAGGACTTGAATTTGTTGCCACTCATCCTTCTTGATGGATACCTGTAACTTATCATCTGCAATTCATCATTTCTCCTATGTCTACTACCTACATTCAAGATGTTAGAAACACAAAACAAATCTTTATCTTTGTCACCACCAATGATGACCTTGTTCCTTGCTGGTTGAGGATAGTCAACTTGTGTTTGCACAAACGACCCTTGCATCTTCTCACTGGGATCAAATAAACCCATGTCGTTGTCCTTCATATTCACTACCCCACTTTCCTTCATGGGTTGACTCAAAGGACACCACAAAGTGCCAATCAAGACACCTTCTTTCTTCTTTGTTTTCTACTTCACAGTCAGCTTGCTATGACTGTCACAAAATTCTAATTTTATGACCAATAAAGCGGTCCTTGGCTTTTGATCCAATACCACATATCCCTGCACTTCTTTCTTTTGCAAATCAACATAAGTCTTTGAACCAAACACAATGATGTTCCTACCTTCATTAGCAACATGGTTAGGTAGTGGTGTGAGGGTATATCTCTTTCCATCTTGTGCAAAATATAAACATTTTTCAATCCATAATGAATGGTCTGTCTTGAGGCTTGCCGTCATCTTCCCAAAATTACATGACAAGAATTCATAGGGACCACATCACACAAGAACCTATCATTATACATCCCAATAGAAAAATCAACATATGCTTGTTCCTTTATGACAATGTTTTGATCATTACTGACCCATGATGCCCCATATGGTCTATCAATTGGAAATGTGTGCAAATTCAGTTTATTCACCATCTCATAAGACACAAAATTGTCAAAAGAACCAGAATCAACTATCATCTTGAAAATCTTACCATAGATTTCACAATTAGTTCTAAAAATTAATACCTCTGATTTCTTTTGTTGTTCCATACTAACTCCTTTTCTTACCATGAGAAAATCACCCTTTGTATATGGTTCTACCACAACACTTGTTTCTTTGTATTTGGTCTCTTCCTCTCCTTGAGTTAGATTGAATCTCCTAGCCTCTCTTTCAGGACATTTGTAGAATGGTTGCCCTTCTTCACCACACTTATAACACTTCCCAAGAAAATTCTTTCCTCTACCATCCTTTTTTTCTCCTCTATGATCTGAGACTTTCTTTTTGCCCTTCTCCTTATTCCCCTGGCTTGGATTCACTCCCTTCCCCTTACTTGTTTGTCCTCTTGGATTAGCTTGCCTCTCTTTCCTTATCCTAAGCTTATCCTCAACTTTCATAGCTAATTTGAAGCACCCTTCTAAGGTTCTAGGTGTAGCCATACTCATCTCATCCTGGATATTGTATCTCAATCTTCCAAGATATCTAGCCACCTTCTCTTCCACATATTCATCATGAGATGCCTTGAGTTCAAGCTTGTGGAATTCCTTTGTATACTTTAAGACATCCATGTCCTTTTGTCTCAATCCTTGCATCCTTTTGTACAACTGTACTTTGTAGTCTTCGGGAAGGAACTTGTCTTTCATCTTCTCCATCATTCTTGTCCATGATGTGATCTTAAACAAAACCTTCTTCATCCTATCAGCCTGCAAGTTATCCCACTATAATAGTGCATGTCCTTTCAATCTAGACTTAGCAATCTTAACTTTCATTCTATCTTCAACATCATCACAATCAAAATAGTTTTCAAGAGCACTGAACCAATCCAATAAAGGTTCATCATCCATCTTACCATCATACATAGGAAGTTCAACTTTTACCTTTGAGTCTCCAAGCTTAACAACCTTCAAGATCCTTTCCAATCTTGCATCCTTAGGATCAACTGGTTCTTCTCTTACTATTGCAAATCTTTCATCATCTTCATGGTCTTCTCCATTTCCTTGTTTGTCCACAAGGTCCATCAACCTCTTGACTTCTTCTCTTAGCATTCTATTGTCCACCATCTGCTCTCTTACCAACTTAGCAAGTTCAACATTAGTGACCCTCTATGTGATCTCCTCTTCTTTCCCTTCTAACATCTCTGAAGCCAAGATCAACTCTGGAACACTCAAAGAGGAATGAACACTCCAAGGCTTCAACAAAGGATCAATCCACCAAAGATCTCAAAAGAAACTCATCAACTCTTCACCTAGGATGATCCTAGGATTTGATACCACTTGATGTAGAGTAGTAGGGTAGTTATTGATTTGATCAAGGTTGCAAAGGAAAAAAATATTTATAAGGGAAATACAAGGCTCCGAACTCTCCAAGAGACCTATATGCACCAAAGCCTCCAAGGGTTTCAAAATCCAAACAATACTTTACCCCAAGCCAACAATAGGTTGAAGCACTAATTTAGGACTATTAAGAAAGGCTTCAAAAGGTTATTTGGTCAGAAACCCCACCCAACACTCCCACCTTGTAACACACCTATTAGGCCTAGGCTCCTTGTAGCCCAACAACGACCTAAAATGACACTTATCTCATAAAGTTCCAAAATAACTTCTAGAAACAAATAGGTTTCTAGATACCCATTAACCTTTTACAAAACATATATATAGATTTCATATCGTTACCTTGGATCAACAACCCTAAAAATTGACTGTACTCTATTTTCAATAGGGCTAATTATGTGCATTTACAAAGGAAGTATACACCAAATACACCCAATGACTATGAAATCCTCAAAACTCTTAGGAAATGACCCAAAACCAACAAATAACCAGCCAATTTGGTCCTTTGACCCCTACAAGCATAAAAGCCCCAAATTTGCCCCTAAAACCCCTATAAACTAGGACTTGAGCAGGTTCCCAATGCTTTATTGAACCTCTGATAGTTGTTACACCATCACCTTGGTGTCCACTAACAAATTCATGAATAAAATAGGGTCCTCCAATGGATGGATCTCCTCTTGCTACTCCTTAGCCATCAACTTTAATGTATTTCATGCACCCAAGCACTCCATCTTGCTCAAATGGATACTCATATGCATTCCCTGACTCTGTCCTAAATTAGTATGCATATTTACATATAATACATGTCAATGATCCATCCCCAAGTCATAGTTACAACAGAAAGGGGATGGTTACACCATTTTACTTAAAGGAAACAATGTGAAATGACTATCTACAACAATGTGCTTGTACTAATGAAACTTCAATGAGAAAATCCTTTAAAGATAGATCAAAACAACATCAAATAAATTCCTTAAGGTATTTAAATGATGAACCAATTGAATAAATTCAATGAAAGAATCAAAATAGACAAGAAACTATGAGTTTTATTGCATTTTTAGAAAATAGTCCGTACAATGTCTTCACTAGTTCGTACTCTCCCCCATCTCCAATAATTCATGGAGTTTTATAATGTAGTTTAAGACTTCCACAAACAATATCAAGTGGTTGGAAGTGATTACAATGTGATTAATATTCCTAAATGTAATTTCCCACCAAAACACAACTACTCGTTAATATTCAAGAATTTGAGTTATTAACTTGTGAATTTGGTGTTTTATTGTCCTAAAACTTATTCAAACTTACTGGATTCAATTCCTAGGACCTAATTGACCTTATCAAATAAATCTAGACCCTAATTGAAACCTTGGGGTACTATTGATCCAAATTACAACATTCCTGGTCCTTAGTCCTTTATCAGGACTTCTAGGACTTATTACACTTGTATTGCATTCTTTATTACAAATTGCCATTACATGCTTAAGGAGACCCCAATTCACATTTAGGGATGCCTTAGATCCACTTCCTTCATTAAATCTCAAGGTGACCCTAGATGTTTGCATAGGTTCCCCTGCACCAAGTTTCCTTCCGAATCTCTAATTTTGGCAATTCTGTTAATGTTATTTATATATTCAGTACTATTGTGAAAGTATTTCATATTTTTGTCTCCCTCTATTAACCATGTTTTTCTTGTTTTCTGCCGCTAAAATATTTCATCTTTGGTCAATATGTTTTCATAGTTTTGTTGAAGTTATTTTTCTTTAAGACATCTTGTCTGATCCATTCCTTTTTTAATTATTTCTCCATTCAGACTTTCCAGATATTTCTCCACTTGTTCTTTAATTGTAAAAATATCTCCAAATTATTCTTTGTTCCAGCTAAGTAGATTCATTTTTATAATTATCAATTTAGTTACAAAACATAAAATTTTGGATCTTATTACACTCTCCTCTTTCCACCACCATTCAATCATCTCACAAAAATTTCCACTGCTCGTACACATCTTTTCAAATTTAAATGGACATCTTTTCAAATTTAAAGGGGCATCTTTTGGGTTTGAGTTCTTCTATTATAGTTATCTAAATAGGAAAGTGGTATGAACCCAAATTAGGAAGGATCATAGCCTTGAATTTGTATGCTAGGTTGGCTAAGTCTCCCTTAAACACAAATCTATCCATTTTTTCAGCAATTTGGCTGAATCCTGACCTTCGATTATTCCAAGTATGAATACCATTTTTTTTATATACATAATATTTTGGGCATTAATATAGTCTCTAAAATCAATTAGTGATTGGGTTTCCTTCTTTAAACCCGCTAATTTTTTAGGGAGGTCCAAAATAACATTAAAATCACCTCCTGAAAAACAATTCTTATTAGGGTAGTGGGATAGTTGGTGTCCTAGCTCTTCCCAAGTTTCTTTTTTGTTGTGGTTTGGGATTGATCAATATACATTGAATAGAATGAAAGTCAGATTGTTGATCAAGTTTTTTATGCTTACACACATCCAATTTGTTCTTCTGTTGATTTCCTCTATTAATATTTTCCTTGGATCCCATAACATGCCTAGTCCTCCTGAACCTTCTTCTGTTGTGACATACTCCTATTTCCATCTCCCTATCTTTTTCCTAAACTCTTCTAATTATTTTTTATCCAAATTTATTTCTTGAATCATAATTATTCCTGCATTTTCTAGAAAGATGCAACATTTAAGTAAATGTTTCTTGTTAGGGGCATTCAAGCCCTTAAAATTCCACATAATTGTATTCATGGTGAAGAGGGAATGAACTTACCCTTCCGTAAATTGAAAAGAGTCATGATCTTGGTTTAGTCGTTGGCTGGCCCTTCTTTAATTCTCATCTTAGTTAGAGATTTCCTCCCTCTTTTCTTGGGAGATTTGGCACAGTCTAGTTTTATTTTACTTGGATAGCTTTGAAATATCCCTAAAACTTCCACAAATTTTTCTATTTTCATTGCTACTTCATTGTTTTGATTTTTGTTTTCCATTTCTCCCTTGTTTGTTTCTTCCTCCATTAATTCCATGATTTGATTTATAATTTTTGTTTCTCATTTATATCCTCTTCTTCTACTAATTGTTCCTCTTTTGTTGAAATCCCCAAAAACTCATATGTTGTCCTTAATTCTAGGGGCATTTCTGACTCTTCATTTATGTCTTGTTCCATTATCTCTTTTTTGAAAGTGTCTATATTTTTGGGGCTAAGTATTTCATTCCTATCCTTGTTTTCTATGCTATTCTCCTTCTCTCCCACCTGAAGATTATCCAACAATTTTAATTGTTCCCTTACCTCCTCCTAAAAGCTTTCTAATTCTGCTAATAATGCTTCCAAAATTGCCTTTTTTCATTTATATCTTTACCCCTTGCTACTTTTATTCCTTATTCTTTTGTATTATTAGCAGTTTGTTCCTTATTTTGTTCCTAAGTATATACTTAAAATCTACCCTTTTCCTCATTTAATCTTATAGCAATATCCGGTTCCTTATTTTTATTTATAGATTTTCTTATTTCATATCTTCCTCAAATTTCTTTTGTGTTGGGCATCCCTTCAATTGTGGTTTTAGTTTTGACCCTAGATTCGTTGATTACTCCTTTGTAAAATTTAGGGTCTATATTTAGACTTACTGTCTCTTCTATCACTTCTAGTGGATTTAGGGTTTTTAGCCTTGTATCTATGTCTATTAAGATTTTAATTACCCTTGTGTCAAAATTTGGTTCTTCAGACCCTAGGAAGGATCCCATTATCTTTCCAATGACCTCTAATACTTTCATACATATATTCTTTTGGAAAAAACCCTAAGCTAATCCATGTCAGGAGCGATGGTGATCTGTATATTTTTAGATTAAAATTTAGAGCCCATTTAATTAAGTGAAACCCATAACTTTTATATATTAAAGAATTTCCTGATAAAATCTTATCCCTTACTATTGCATTTGCACAATCAATAAAAAAAGAAATTGAATTTGAGAGGAAGAATACTTACTTGTTTGTGGAATTGTTCCTTCCACCATACCATCATTTCTTGGTCAGGATGATGAGGATCACATCATTTTGCCAGAACCCCCAATTTCCCATATTTGTCTAATACCGGCTATAAGATATTAGATTTGATTACCATGGTCGTTCTATCACACCTTGTGTATTAGGTAGGCTTCATATTTTGGTGTTGCCTTTTTTGTGGTTCCATTCTGGCTGGGAATAGATTTGCCTTTATTTCTTTTTTAGTAGGGAGATCCTTTCACATATGACTTCTTCCTTCATGCCCTAGTTGATCCCTAACCGGAATTCCTCGGTTCAAAGATTTATTTGTTGCGCCATTAAGTACTGGTATTTGATCCCTACTTCCAAGAGGGATTTAATTAACCTCACAAACATATCGGGGAATATTGGATGTTAGCAAAATTGCCTAAATTTTATTTTTTGGCTCGCTTCTTCGACCTAGGAAATTTTCGTAGTCATTGTCAAACCTATATGTTGAAGGAGATTTCTTGCTTGAATTTTCCCTTTTCTTCTGGCATTCTTTCCCAATACTAGCTACCACCATTGTTCAGAGAAAGAGGTAGTAGGGATGCCTTGAACCCTATCTATGTTATTTTTATTATTCGCATGATCACATATCGCAAAGAAGAGCGAACTTTTATTCATAAACATAACCACTATATATATTTTATGTTCTATTTACAAATTATGTCTCATGAACAATGTTTTTGATTAAAAGAGCAACCAAAAGTAGGGGGTTGACCCAAACATAGAAACCAAAGCCAGCACAAGAAGTGCCAACCTACCAGCACATAACCAACAACAACACACCCTCAGCCTATCCCCTTTTTAAAAATCAAAAACTAAAAACTAGTGATCACAGGCCCCAACTTCACCACGAAATTGGTAACCAGCATGTGATCATTGATAGACCCCAACTTCACAATGAAATCAATAACCAGCTTGTAAACAATAGTAGCAGTAAAGTTCATCAAGGTCTTACCATTAGCAAAAAACCAGAAAATAGTCTTACGACCATCATAGATAAAAAAATACCATAAAAAATAGGCCCAACCCGATCGTCCACCAGAAGCAACAAGAAACAAAGGACATCAAAAGAATAGAAGGAGGATCACTTGGGGTTTTTCTCCCCACCATTGAGCAACAACTTCAGTTATTTTTCAACAAGAAACTTAAAGAGCTTCTCATCAATCTTTTCCTTATCGGAATTCTTCAATTTTTTAGGTGAAGGAGCTGAAGAGTCGTAGCCGCATAATGCATAACTCTAACCGTGAAATTTGCAACTCTGTTGAAGCTCTTTCCTAGCTCCCTTATTTCCTCCTTCATCACCTAAAGATCTTTTTTGGATCCCAAATCTTGAATTAAGTCCTGGAGCCGCTTGATATCCCCCTTTATATGATTTTGGTTGGCCTTGACCTCCTCACCGTCATCCTTCAGGTTCTCATCCTTATTCCCCTATTTCCTGCTTAGCCACAAAAACCTCTGGTTGACTTAAAGGTGAGGTAGCAGTGAGCGGAGACTCTACCATTTGTTCTCCCAACAAATTATTTTTGGAGAGATCAACCGTGGATAGTTTAAAACTCGTCAAAATCTTGGAAGATTCCTAGCTTTTCTCACCTCCCTCCTTAATAGGGGACTCTTTACCTTTGCCTTTGTCAAAGCTGTCCTCCTTAGTTTTAAATTTTTTCCCTTTCTTATTGTCTTTTCTACTTCCTCTTCTCCTCTCTTCTTCCTCCTTTGAATCCCCCTCTTCATCTTCCACCTCCAGATATCTCTTCCTAACAACCTTTTGTTTGACCTGAGTGTTGGACGCAATCTTGTGGGACCTCCTCCTGCTGTCATTTTCATCCTCATCCTCCTTCGAACTAATGTTAATTTGGACTTCTCCTCCCAGGCCAACCAAGTCTTGGCAAGCATTCTTAGGCTTATTCTTCGCGAGAGTAGGCATTTTTGAGGATGAGGTGGATTGAGAACGGGAAGCAGCAGTCTCATTAGGACCATTACCAGTGGGGGTAATAACTTCCTGCAAAGTAACAAATCTGGGAGGGCACAAATCACGGTGGAAATTTTAAAGACATAGGATGAGGCTTTGGTGGAGAACGCAGAATTTCTGCTTCGTTCTTTTCTTTTCCCTCACATCAACCACAAAAGCTTGTTGTAAATTACAAAAAAAGAATTATTTTCCTTCTATTTTATTTTATGGAAAATCCTAAAATATTAGCTAAATAAGAAGTGGAAAATGGTGGGGCAATTTCTAGCCCCACCCCAATTTCACCTGTTGAAATATGCAATACTAAAAAGTAGGGGTTGTTGTTTTTCAAGGGAAGATTCCAAACAATCTTGTAGCATAATTGGTTTTTTTGTTTCATGGGATCTCCCACTCCATGAAAATATATATTGAAGCCCCTCTCATGGGACCTTACCCTAAGTGGGATTCAAACATGCATAGGTATGACATTAGTTATGACAATTTATTTGAGCTCTAACATAATGTATGATATTCATAAAAATTGATGGTGTAAATTTTATTAAAAAATATATTTATAAATATCATGAAATCTCTGTATATATATTTTTATATAAATAATGTAATACATTTTGATCTCAACAAGTTAAGTCATAATAGAATCTATTTTAATGAATCAAAGGTTGGGAGAATACATTGCTAGATATATAGGAAATATTTTAAATACTAGTTAATCGTGGAATTTGAAAGCATGAAGAAAATTTCAAAGATAGGAAGACTTGATCATTAGACTCTGATACCAAAATGTAATGCCACTTTTCTTCAAGATTTAATTAAGTATTAAGTATTTCTAGTGAATTTAAATATGATTAATATTAGAGAATGCACTTTGGAATATGTAATGCTATCAAAATACAAATGAATAATAATATACACCAAACATGTGATACTTTATAAGGTTTCCAAAGTAAATAATTAACGCAAACAATTGAATAACACAATCATATGTTTTAATCAAATTAACATGATGATCATAATTTCTAATATCTTTTAGTATTAATGGTTTTCAATACTTATTTGGATTAGAGCATTTGGAATGGTCATTATCACTCTAGGAAGACTTCAATGGTATTGGCCATAATCTCTATAATACATTTTGGAGAACCTATGTAAAACCATAAAATGTGCATACATGCACCATGCCAAAGCATCAAAGTCCTTACTAGGATGATCACAAGTGTAATTTTTAATCCGAGTTGGACATGTTTTGTGTGCCCCCTCCTTTAATGTCCATAACCCACCAAATGACATTCTTCCTTGAGTGATCTCCATACCACCCTTCTCACATCTCACATGAGTACTCTATATAAAATTTTAAAGGGTGGCTTCTAAACCATGACACCCTTTCACAAAAGTTTTCTTTTAATAATTATTCATGTTCCTTAATATGTTTATAAATATTCTTTATTAATCTCTTCTTTAACCAAAGGATCATAGTATCCTTTACTTATTATCCCCCTTTTAATTCTAAAGGGTTGCTTCATAACTTTATCTTCTCTTAGGGAAAAAGTCACATAACAATATAAGTGATAAATAATGGTACTATGAGGGTGAGAAGAAAAGATATAAGTAAAAGAGGTAGGGATGACTATAGTAAGGTGAGATGTAGAAGTGACACTAGTGGAAGGAGAAGTGGTAATGCTATTAAAAGCAAGACCGTAAGTAATAACATACATACTAGAATTGCTAAAATGAGAAGTAGGCATAACAAGGTGATCTACCTTAGGAAGAGAGGAGGAATGTTTGTTAAAAGAGGAAGGGTTTGTTTGCAAGGGGGTATATTAATTATGTGAATGAGTTGAGGAATCCATTAGGGTGCTAATGTTGTGAAAAAGCTTTGTCATAAAGGGTGCATAAAAAAATGCATTATGGAGAGACAATATTAGGAATGAAGGAGAAGTGACATTTCCAATATGTTTAAAAGTAATTATCCACTAATACATATATTTTATACATCTACACATGAACTGTGATAAAAATTAGATTGCTCCTTTTTAGCCTCAAATGAGAATCTCTTGATTGAAATGGGTTTAAAAA
>MU228135.1:2676041-2688797 GCA_018584345.1 Thuja plicata | reverse complement strand
ACTGTTATTCCTAACACACACACACACACACACACACACACACACACACACACACACACACACACACACACACACACACGTAGCGATCCTTAGAAAATCAACAATAAAAGTCGAAGATAAAACCCTAACGAGAAATTCTATGAGAGGTGTAAGAGTAGAGGGTTTCACTAAAATGTGAGGGAGGATAAAACCCTTATACATATTTAGGGTAGATGAAAAAATAATACAAGCTATCTAGAATTCACCCTATATAAATGAAACAAACACTTTACAAAATTAAATGAATATACACTGATACTTATCTACAAATTTGATGTTGATATATTATGATAGATGTTTGTGAATGATTTATTAGGATATAAAATTTAATGGTACTCAGTTAAATACTTTAGATTTGTAAAGTCATTATGGTTCTACAATTACAGAATTGCTTAGACCTATAAATTTGAACTACACATGTTGATTTGATTTTTATATGCGAAACTAATCACTACAAATAGTTGAATATAATAATTTTTTGCTTGTCTCCACATAATAACTTGGTTATGTGAATGAGAGTTTTCATGTGACTACTTCCTTGCATCAAACCTCATAAGTATCCTTGCATCAAACCTCATAAGTATATTAAGTTATTGACCTAGAAAATGATTTAATACAAAGGAAAAACATACAACCAATGTCCTACAAGATGATGCATGCAAATGTATTATAAAATGATATGAATTCAAAGCTAATACATGTGTCTTGAATGCCCTTGTCAAATTATTCCCTAAATGAAGTAGGGCTATCAATTCAATTAAAACTCCAATGCTTATAGACAAAACACTTCACATGTTTGTTTAACACACAATAGTCAAGTGAGGAAGGATATAGGATGATTGCAAAGTTGAATTTGAATTATAATTTTTTTAGGATCTTTTTTAGAATTACTTATATGAACTAGATTATTTATGTAACTACAAACATGAACAAAGATGGAAAATAAATAAATCTAAGAAAAAAGACTAATCCTTGAAAGTGAATACAAATCAAAGTAAATAAAATTCACATTCTACAATAATAACCATAAGCAAAGATGGTGCCATTCCTATGCTTTTTATTACACTAAAAACAACCTCCACTTAACGATTGTAGTTTATTTGGTTGAGCAAAAATTGACGAGGGTGAAATTATGTTCCTTGATTATGACATCACCAAGGTTTAGATCACCAAAGTATGACATATAGAAAACACCCTTAACAACTTTGATGTGATGAAATAGAAATCTTTTAACACTTAACTTCCCCCTAAAACTATATGAACATAAATTAATTCTCCCATGTCAAATAACAAAACTATATTATAAATAAATAAATAATATAATATAAAACCCAACCCAACCCAACCCAACCCAAATACATCGTGCACAAGGCTAAGACAAATTAAAGAATTTAGTTTTCACCATTACAATCATTAGTGGAGAAAAGTTGTCCCAATTTCTATAGTTATGTGGTATGCCTCCCATTGCGTTGGCACATTTCCGCGTACGACCCGCCATTTGTATAGTTTATCGTCGAAAGTTCAAATCAAACTATTTTATTGGACGAGGAAAAATGTGGGGACTATTTTAATTTTTGACGGTCAAGTGCGGCGGTCAAATTTATACGCCAGGTAGCAGTTGGGACTCTTGAGCCGTCCAAATGGGGGTGGTTTGAAAGAGTCAAGCCACGTTACTTACTAATGGTTTTAGGCGCCGTCAAGCAAATGCATAGCTTACGCTGAGAAGCGGCTAAAAGTTCCTTAAAAAGTGCAGAATTTGTGCCTTTTTTTAAACGAGTCAAGAGTTTCAATTGGGGCTCAAATATTGTATAAAAGGGGTTTATACTGGCAGATCGGGCATCTCAAAGCACCAGTTCCAGATCCCTCGTTTTTCGCGAATTTTACTTCAAAATTACTCTGTAAGTTTCATCACGTCCTTCATCAACTCTTCTCTCCTTCTGTTTTTTACTACAATTGTTGTTATAATTGCACAAATTGTGATGAAAACATGTCTGGACTCGTTTTCCGCATCATTTCCTCTGTTTTAAATACGTCACTACAGAATATAGTTTGCCCATTTTTGATGTTGCATATAATTTACTCAAATTTGCAGACAGGTGTTAATTGAAGTCAAATGCAGTATGAGTTTTCGATTTTTGGGTTTACTCTGGGCGGATCGGGGTCAGATTGTTAGTGTGCTAGGAGTGGCTGAATTTCGTGCTATATCTATTGTTGTCAAGTTTGGCTGTTTTTGACGGATTTTTTATCTTGAATAATTTGTGACGGCGAACTGAGGTCTTTCTGGAGATCCATTGATTTGTGTGGGTTTTCTAGGTTTCATTTAGCCGCGAGTGTTTGTGATTTATACTTTAACGACTTTCCCCCTTTACGCTGTGCGGTCGTAGTTTAAGAACTTAGGGCTTGGAAGATGCTTATACATTTAATGAAACCGTGTTATTTATTGTTTTTAATTATTGTTAGGATTAACAGAGAGTAAATACGACCCACGAAACTTTACATATGTTGAGCTTGAAGCTGTGCTTATCACAAGGTTCCTTGTCTGTCATAGGGGAGGATAGATTTGGTAAATTGGGTTTCGAAGTATTTAGAGTTCAAACAAAACTTTTTAAGTGATTTGCCACTGACAAGAGTCGCCACAAGATTCAATTTGCTTAGAGATGTTGTAGGCTTTCGTGTGCGTTTTACTTATAGATACACATTCACTGATGTCCACTATTGTTGAAGCACGTGTAAGTTGAATGCAGTACAAATAAATTTTTGTGAGTTGTATATTGTTTGAATTGTGCCTCGCTTTTATCTGGATCTAACTTCTCCTTCCGTCTTGCTGCAGTGGAGTCACTCCAGCGGTAGAAATTGTGGTTTGAATAAGAGATTCAGTTTCTATAGCGGGGTTTTTGCTCTGGTTACACAGAAGTCAGCAGAGGTGTTGTAAATCATGTAGACATTGTATTCTTCTTATATATTAAAGTGCATGAGTCGTGGTTCTAATTCCATTGCGTGGTGGAGTGGATATATTTTTGAAGTTTTATATAGTTTTTGGACCATGAGGAAGGAGTAGCTTTTATACCATAACATTTTCATCAGCTATTCAATCACAAGTCTGAAACAAGATATATATAAAAGTAGCATTTCTTGAGTAGAGTTGGAAGACTCTGAACACCTTGTTACTCTTGATTTGGAATGGACAAGGACGCTTCTTGTAGGATTTCCACCATTTTTAACGGGGGTTTAATCTCATGATGAAGCATCTCATTGCTCATATATTCCTTCTCTTCTAACAATGCCGGCATCTAGGGTCCTAAATTTTGACAATGCAAGGCAACGGGATGAAGAAAGTGCACGGATTACATCCCCAAGAGATGAAAAATCACACGAAGGAAAGCCTGAAGGGAAGTTTCCTTTGACACGTTGGGAGTTTGTAGCTGTACTCAGTATCTTTACATTATTTTCAATTGGTCTTTTGAGCATATATTTGACAATGCCTTCAGCGGATTATGAATTCCTCAAGATTCCCCACAGTATTGCAGATCTTCGATTACTCAAGTAAGTCTAACATGCTGTGTTCCTCATCTTGATTATGAAAATTGTATTTTGTTTCTAGAAATAGATTTAAAAGTCATTCAAAATGTATTGCTCTCATTGATTTTTATTTATGTTTCCAGTGGCAACTTTAGCAAATATTTCACCAATGTTCACTTTAGCAAATATTTCACCAATGTTCTTCAAATTTTTCCATTTTTTAATCCTTGCTTTCTTATAATGTCTTTCTTTAAAATTCTTAATTCCAGGATGTTAATGCCTTTGAAAAAACTAGATCTGGTAATTTTAACCGTATGAATGGGGAAAATTTCTTTCGGACAGTGCCTTTGACAACACTCAATATATATATGCAACCTTCAGTTAATGGCAATGGTTCCTCAGAGGGTTACCTGGCAATTACTTTAGAATGTTTTTTGTGTATGTTAATGAGGGTTGCCTGTTATTTATTACATCAGAAACAAAAACTATGAAGCTAATGTTAGAGGGAAAAAATATTTTTCTTTCATTCCCCAAGGTTTCAGATCGTACTTTGTTTTAGTTCTCTTGGATCTGGAATGCATTAAACAGAGAGACATGATATATATTTTTTCTTAAATCATTATAACTACGTAAGGTTAGCTCTTGTTTGTATTGTTATAGCCTCTCTCTGAAAATCTGATCATAATGCCTAGAAATATGTACTTTAGTCTTCTAACTAGAACTAGAGTGTTTTCTTGTCTTATATTCAGAGGCAACTGTAAAATGGTACTAAAGTAAGTGTCTGCCTTCATTTTTGAGCCTTAAATGATACCATAAAATGGGTTTACCCTCAAGAAGTTTTGGGAAAAGTCAAAATGCTTGGATTGGAATGCCATCCTTGTAAGCATACACTCTTTTAGCTTAAGATTTAATAGGTATCTTTACAAACCTTTTGAACAGAGAAATCTCTTTAATTGGGATTTTGGTTGGGATAGTGCTACTCTTTAGTGAGGCAGGAAACCTTGTGGAAACTTGCCATGATTTCCTTGCATGCTAGTGCTAATTTTTCAAGTGAATGTGGTATCTTATTAGGTATAAAGTGAAAATTCAAAATACAAGTACAACCATCTTTGAATAGGGTTCTCAAGGCTTTGATAGTATTGAAAGACTATATTAAGATTTGCATTTATCAAGTATAATACGGTTATGCTTTTTCAGAAGAGAAAGTACTTTGATTTGATTAATTGCCATCCAGTTGACAGTGGCAGTGTGTGCTTTGGCGTCAAATATTAGTACTGAATCGCATTTAAGTCATGGAAACCAAGGTATGTGTGCTTTGTAGATTTGCAATGCCATGTTGTTTCATATTAGTTTGCAATGCCATCATTAGAGCTAGAAGAGTTTACCTTTATTTCATTATTGTAATAAAAGACTAAACAAGTAAGCACTATGTTGAGAGTTAGAACGAAATGAATGGACAATACAACTAAGTTGTCAATTCCAGATAAGGGATGCATAGCATAAACTGACATCTAGTGTTGAACTTGGGAACTAGGGGCCAGAAGTGTACCTTGCAACACATGGCGAACGGTGTAATGTCCCCTTCCCAATTTGCCCTAGAACTTGCCCAAAAATCACAATTGCAACAAATTAGGGTTAGGGTTACGTCTTACCGAATAAATCTTTCCTCAATAATACAATCCTAGATTTGGATCCTGCAGCCACAACATTAAAGACATACATATACATATACATATAGTAATGTCCCCTTTCTGAATTAAGATTTAATAATAGATATAAATTAATAAATTTAAAGTATAATAAATAAATAAATAAGTAAATAATAATAAATATAATTACAAGTTAATTAAGTTTAATGAAAGGTCAAGAGGCATGTAATGAAGGGTTTTGACTCCCTCAACATAAGACATAAAAGGGAGAAGAGTTCATTTGAAAAGGGACAAGGATGGAGCAAGGAAAATTGGATAATAAAATATGGAATAATCAGGTTGGAATTGGAGAAGAATTCAGAAATAGACCTGAATTAGAAATAAAGAACAGCAAATAAAATTAGCTAAGGAGCGATTAAGAAAGTGGAAGAGACACTACTCTTGGGAAGATATATTAAGAAGTTGCAGAGTGCATTTGAGGGGAACAAGAGTTTATATCAGACTTACATTTGCAAATCTGTAAATGAGAAGATAAAAGGGAAGATCATCAAAGAAAGGTTGAAGATGTAACTGTAAGATGCGTTTATTGTAGAATTGTAAGAAGAGTATATGCAAATATAAAAGAGGAATATATGCAGATATAAAAGAATATGGTGATGCAAATTGAGAACAAAAGTATGCAGATTCAAAGGAGAAGTATTAAGAAAAGACATAGTTTGGAGATGTGAAACAACAAAGATTTAATGGATGAAGCAAGGAATAAAGAAAGGAGCATTTGAATCAAGGAAGGATTAATAAAGGAGTGGGAAGTAATAAGGAAGAGATAATTTCAAAAGAGCAGAAATTATATAGGGTTGTACGCTTCCAAAGGGTGCTACTCGTGAAATGTTGTGATTCTTTCAGAGGACAAATTATGAAGAGATGTGACCTCTCCCTACATTTGGAAGATATAAAGGGAAGAAGGGTCATTTGAGGAGGAGATTGAAGGGACATCAATTGGGAAATAAATCTATTACTTTCAAAGGGCAGCAAGGAAGGTGGTGACTCAAGTCTTATGAAAGGTGGTGACTCTATCACCAATGAAGTATAAAAGAAATTATCCCAATCATTCAGGGATCACATATGAATCATCACTCATGAAACATCAAAATCAATCAGCATTCAGTCTAAATACAGACTGCAAACTCAACATATATAAATAAATTACCATCGGCAGTTTATATGCTTATTTGGGGATTACCTCTCTCTCTCTCTCTCTATATATATATATATATATATATATATCACAACATTAAAGAGGTGGAAAGATCTTCGAACAAGAAGCAGAAGGATAATACAACAGCAGATATGTCCATATTGTATATATATATATATATATATATATATATATATATATATATATATATCACAACATTAAAGAGGTGGAAAGATCTTCGAACAAGAAGCAGAAGGATAATACAACAGCAGATATGTCCATATTGATCCGAGTATATACAGAAGTGATTAACAGAAGTTGCATACTCATAAAGGACAGTGATCAAGGAACCCACAATCTAAGGGAGACATCAAACTACTAATGCAGTCAGTAAAGAGATCTTACAGCAGTATGAACCCCATACAGACCTGTCATAAATTCATTTATATCTTTATTGTGCTAACATGCTTATTGTTAGGTAAACATTTATTGAATAATGATAAAGCCTATGTTGACTGTCATATGTTATTGCTGATAATTGTATTGTTTATGATTTTAATGATGTAAGTGTTTGACTGCTTGAAACCCACCTTGCAAAGGAAAGGGCCTGAGGTGTAAGACCAGGGTCTCAGACTGTTGTGGCCTAGGACAAGAAGGCACTTACTAAGTCAAGTCATCCCTTACAACCTCCACCTAATACCACAAGGTAGCAACTGTTTGTAGGGAGATGAGCAATGATCAGGGAAAGTAGATACAAGCCGCCAAGCAAGGGGGTTGTGGTATACATCCCTCTTAGGCTTGGTTTAGAAATGGCTTCAGGTGGACCCATCATGTCTCTATCCCATCATGTCTCTATCCCAATACCTTTTCTAATATAGTTTGACTAAATTATTAGGTATATGGTTGCACATGTATTGCATATCTTTTTGTTCATGTTGTTTAGTAGGATTCAAATCCAAGATTGCAATATTGAGGAAAGCTTTATTTGGCAAGTCAAAACCCTAATGTTAATTTATTGCAATTGTGATTTTAGGTCAAATTCTTGGGCAAACTAGGAAGGGGACATCACACAGACACACACGCACACAAATAGTTAATCATTAGGGTTAGTCAATCCACATTATATTCATAGAGTATAAACACATTGGGGGAAGAGACGTGATGGGTCCACTTGAAGCCATTTCTACACCAAGCCTTAGAGTGGATTGTTGGAATTATATGATGTGCCCAGTGATTGAGGGGGGGGGGTGATTCAGGAACCAATAAAACTTAAGCCTTTTAATCCACAATTAGATTTGCTTATTTGTTTGCATGCATATAACTTGAAAGTAAAGAATCATACAAAACACAACACAATATTTGGTTACCCAGAAACCTTCCAAAAGAAAGTAAAACTGGGGTGGGGATGATACCCACAAGATTTAGTACTGCAGTATGAATTTAGCCTGTTAGAGCTTACAATGACCACTTCTAATTGTTTGCTTTGTTAGGAGCATAGAAAGGACTGTTAGGTCCACCTTGTTAAAGGATTTTGTACAATACAATAAGTAATGCAACTCGGTTAAGAGATTTAAAGAAAGGACTGTTAGGTCCACCTTGTTAAAAGATTTTGCTGATCCACTTGTGAGAATGAACTAGTTGAAGATCTGCTCTGTGCAACTGTGATTGCTGAATAAGATCCTTTGAATATAACTAATCACCTGAATGCGATAGATAAGACTCTGCTGTCTTGAACACTTCTGCACTTAACTCAAACTGCCATTCGGATGCCTTATGCATACATAATCATGTGCATCTTCTTCTCATCATATTGGATAAAACAAACTATCTTACATATATATATTTATCCAACAAATAACTCTGTAAGTCGGCTTGCAATAAACACAATTAACAATATATGCAAAGTCGGCTTCAAACTGTTACTTGGGTGATAAACTGTCACTCGGGTGATACTGAACACTCGGGTGATGCTGAACACTCGGGTGACACTATATACTCGGGCAACACTGAATGCTCGGGTAACACTGAATGACTAAGTGTTTTGACACTAATTGACAATATGCCTTGCCATAAGGTCTACAATCTCCCCCTTTGGCATTAGTGACAAAAACACTTATCATTAAACTCTGTATCTGATGTCAAAACTCCCCCTTACTGATTGCTCGGGTTTTGACACTTGCTCTGTTGCTCGGGTCCATCTGACTCTGTTTTTGTATTTTTCAAAATTGTTATTGTAACATATATCTTCTACACTATTCACTGTACATGTGATATTTACAATGACATTTCCCTCTTATACAATGATATTTCGCCCTTGTTTTTGACAAGAATGCCAAAAAAAATGTCATCTATAGGGTTATCCCGAAGTAGGATAGAAAATCACTATGTACCTTCAAAATTTGAGACAGAGTGTTGTCCCAATTGTCCTGTAGTACCTTCAAGATGTGCAATTCAACTTGTAGTTCTGCAGATAGCTCTATCATCAGCTCGGCAACTGAGAAGTTGTTTTCATGAATGAGAGTTTTAGCATGTGTTATGCGTTTTTGCATTCCATCCATGTGTGGTAGAAGTTGGCTCTGGATGGTTGTAAGAGATTCTATGATTCTTGCTTCTTCTCTCAACACTTCAGCCTGCGAATCAGTAAGATACTTTATTTTCATGAAGTGAGTAGAATTGGTGCTTGGGTCAAGTGCTAACTATGTCTGCATCGATCTTTACTATCTTGTTCTTGATTTCCATAGTAAAGTTAGAGGAGTCACTCAACTTTACAAATAATGCTACCACATTTTTCACAGTGGTTTCTAGAGTGCTGATAATCTGTGTAAGCTGCACTTGGTCAATTGCAATCTTCTTTGCAATGTTCTCTAGAACCTTGTTCTCAAATTTCTTCTCTGCCTTCTCAATTAACTTCTCCTGACCATTCATATCTGTGTTGAACTTGTGGACAATGTCAACAAGTTGGTCCATTATTGAGTCACTCTCATTGACTTCAATCTGCAATGCATCTACAAATATGCTTTTAACATCTTCAAGTACTTTGTTCCTTTGTCTTTCCTTTCTGAGTTTCTGCTGTGAGGCTCTTTTCTTACATAGTTCTCTCAAGACATCCATTTGTTCTACAGATAGGTTGGATAGATCCCAATTAGGAATCACAATCTCTTTATCCAGATCTATCTCATCAGTTAGTACTGCCTTTGACTTAGGACTCAGTGAAGGAACAATTTCCTTACCTTTATCTACCACATCCTTTGCTTCAGTATTCAATCCAATTAGGTCATTGACCTTCACAGTACCAATTGTTGGATCAACATTTACTGATGAATCAATAGTAGAAATGTCTACCTCGCCTTTCTGCGACTCGGGTGTGCATGTCTCAGTAGTAAGAGGAGCCTGTTGCTTGGTCTTTGTCTGTTTAGATGTAGATTCTGCAACCTTGTCTTTGCTCGGAGTTACTATACTTTGTATGGGAGATTGGGGTAGTGATGCCATTACCTCAACTGCAATATGCTCTGCGTTGGACTCTTCAATAGTCTGTACCTCGGGTAGAGTATCATCATTTCCTTGTGTTGGAGGGTCTGCACTCGGTACTTCTTCCTTCACATTGCTTTCTGCTATCTCAAATATTGATTTCCACACTAATGTGGCACGTTGAGCTACTTCTTCTATGTTCTTGTTCAATATTTGGAATGCCCTGAATCTGGGGGTTTGATTATTCTCATATTTGCTCAAGGCCTCTTTCACTTCTTTGCCTTTCATTGCAGGCATGACCTGCTTCAATGTCTCTTCCCTTATATCCCTTTCAATTTGTACTGCATTCTTCCTGGGAATAGATACTGCCTTAAATAAGTCTTCAGTCATATAACTCGTCAACTCGGAAGGGTCATATTTCCACTTTGCCATCTTCTCCACCACTGCTTGCTCAATTTTCTTCTTTTCTTCTTCTGTCCTAGAAGCATACTTCAATGATTTCAAACAACTCATGGCTCTTCCTTCTTTAAGGTCTTTAATCTTCTGATCAAGTGTGGGTGTGGGTTTAGTGAAGACCACAATATCTTCTTCATCATCATCCTCTTCATCACTTAGTATAAGTTTTCTCCTTGATCTCCTCAGGGTGACAACAGGAGTAGTGCCTTTTTCCTTTTTCTGTCTAGGTGTTGTCTTCCTCTTCTTTTGTGGAGGATTAACATCAGTTTCTTCCTTGTCAAATTCAATTTCCTCTATCTCCTCTGTTTTAATTGTGTCCTCTTTGCTCTTAGAGATTGTAGGAGAGTCGAAGGTCTTGCCATACTTCTTCTTGAATGTATCAAGTCTCTTTCTTTCTCTCTTCAATATCTTAGGAATCTCAGTTTCCAAAGATATCCTGCTCTTTGCTTCCTCATAGGCTCCAAAGTAAGGTGCCTTTGGATTGACAGGTTCATTCACAAGAGCCTCTATGATATCTTTTGTGTCATCATTTTTAACTTCATATGGCAAGGGTTGTACCCATGCAACCCTAGGCTTTACTGCTTGTATATACACTTTATCACAATCAACTAGAAAACATATTTCTTCTTTGTACTTTTCAACTAGTTGTTTGGGAAATCTATATCTACTCTGCATCTTCTGTTTGAAACTTTCAAAGTATCCATCCATAATGCTATCAAAATTATCTCCCATCTCAGCTATGAATTCATTAATTTGATGGATGATTGGTCTATCCTTTTTCCATGCTACTGTTCCTTTGGAGGGAAAGAACTTCTCAACATAAAATAGTATGCAGATTAGAAGAGAACCAAACTTACATGAATTGGTTTTTGATACTCGGATGCTCTCCATATTCTTTCTCAACTGAGTGAGTTGCAATTCTGCTAGGTCGAATACCAGATTCTTCTTGACTACTTTGTAAGCTAGGTCAACAGCTTCGCATGCAACACTGTTGGGTCTGCTCACGCTGTATATCTTGTGTGTTATCACATGAATACCAAACTTCATCTCCATATTTGTTACTCTGTTGAGTCTCATGCCTTTGCCGTCCCACTCGGCAAGAGTTAACTCAACTAGATCATCCATGTTTAGGGTTTTGGTAGCTTTTGGTTTGTCTAGCATAGGGAACCCGGTGACACGGTGAATTATCTGCTTAGTGATCTTCACAGGATGATCCAACCATAGTTGCATGTCGTGAACACGACTAAGAACATATCTCATCCATTTTGTCTGGAAGTCCCTCAGCATATGCATGATGTGTCAAACCCTTGGTTTCGAGGTGCTTATGCTCGGGCTTCAGATTCCCGTCGGTACATAACTTCTCATATGTTTGATTCATCTCACTGGTTGCAAGCTCTTGTATGTTGTAGTGATAGAAGCTGCGAATGTCATTAACCAGTAACACTCTTGAGGAATTAGGGAATGAGCTCCCATCGGGTCTATCTCCTCTGCAACTGCCGGATGAAGCTTGAACACGGGAGGATCACAAATTGCATTCCTTATTAACATCTTTGAACCTTTCTCGACCTTGCTGCTGGAAATGGATGCCATATTGATCAGATGAAATAATCGAACTCCGCTTTCAATCACGAATTCGCACTAAATTGCTAAGGGCTCTGAATTGACTTGAAAACTGAAAGCTTTGTAAACAATACTCTTTACAATCCTTCTTATATAAGAGATTTTCAGCCGTTAGAGTATTTCATTAAATGCTCTGTACATAGTAGCTGGCGTGACTCGGGTGTTTCTCCAAGATTCACTCGGAAGCTCGGGTGAAACTAACTTTCCAGTTATCAATACTGCCCGACTCAGCTCGGGTGAGCTAGAGTGACTCGGGTGTAACTAACATTCTGACTCGAGTTGAACTACAATATGTCCTCATGCATCAATATGCGGATATGGACTGTATTGCTTACCTGGAACTAATGTAGGATGGCTTGTATTGTACAGTTCCAGTCATCTCCTTACTTTCCTATTCTGTAATGATAGATCCACCCATCTCACTGTTTAGGGTGTCATTAGATCCTTCATTGCTTTGATCTGAATTATCTGAGGATTTCCTTACCCATTGCTTGCTCATCTCAGTTCTGATTTCCGAGACTTTGGCTTTACCCTTCTCAAAACCAGTATCAACTTTTTCTCTGTTCATACAGTTCTTGCTCAGATGACCGAGTTGTTTACACACATAGCATCTCTTAGTAGGGTCTCTTTTTCTGAAGTGAGTCTTCATACAATTTGCACCAATGTGTCCATATTCACCACAATGACAACATCTGTACCAAGTGTTGTAATCCCAACCAAAAATTGCCTTGGCTAATTGTTCAGCAGGATTCCAATTCTTAGTTCTGCACTCGGAAGATTTATGACCTTGTTTGTTGCATTTGTAGCATT
>MU228135.1:2651084-2675616 GCA_018584345.1 Thuja plicata | reverse complement strand
ATCTTCTGCTTTGTTCTTTAGTTCCATGACTTCACACATTCTGATTGAGTGAACTTCCTGTTCTCTTTTCAACTTTCTGATTTCTTCATGTAGATTGAGATTCTTTGCAAGCAAGTCTTCAATGGCTGCATCAGCTTCTTCTGAGCTTCTGTCTTTGCAAAATTCTTCAATTCTTTCTTCTATATAGTTCCTGTCATTCATCTGTACTGCTAATTCTTTTCTTCTCTTTAGGGAAAGAGAGAGCTGCCCCTTAAGTTTTATGATCTGATTCATGGCCACTTTAAGATCTATCTTTTCATTCTCAATGGCTTTCTCCAGTCTGTATGTTTCCATATCCTCTGATCTTTTCTCAAGCTGTTAAACTTCTGATAAGAGAACCACTGCTCTGATACCAATTGTTGGAATTATATGATGTGCCCAGTGACTGAGAGAGGGGGGGGGGGGCGGGGGGGGGGGGGGGGANGGGCGGTGAATCAGGAACCAATTAAACTTAATCCTTTTAATCCGCAATTAGATTTTCTTATTTGTTTGCATGCATATAACTTGAAAGTAAAGAATCATACAGAACACATAACACAATATTTGGTTACCAAGAAACCTTCCAAAAGAAAGTAAAACTGGGGTGGGGATGATACCCACAAGATTTAGTACTGCAGTATATATTTAGCCTATTAGAGCTTACAATGACCACTTCTAATGGTTTGCTCTGTTAGGAGCATAGAAAGGACTGTTAGGTCCACCTTGTTAAAGGATTTTGCTGATCCACGTGTGAGAATGAACCAGTTGAAGATTTGCTCTGTGCAACTGTGATTGCTGAATAAGATCCTTTGAATATAACTGATCACCTGAATGTGATAGATAAGACTCTGCTGTCCTGAACACTTCTACACTTAACTCAAACTGCCATTCGCATGCCTTATGCATACTTAATCATGTGCATCTTCTTCTCATCATATTGGATAAAACAAATTATCTTACATATATATATTTATCCAACAAATAACTCTGTAAGTCGGCTTGCAATAAACAAAATTAACAATATATGCAAAGTCAGCTTCAAACTGTTACTTGGGTGATAAACTGTCACTCGGGCGATACTGAACACTCGGGCGACACTGTATACTCGGGCAACACTGAATGCTCGGGTAACACTGAATGACTAAGTATTTTGACACTAATTGACAATATGTCTTGCCATAAGGTCTACATGGATGTCTACCATGGCCCTTTTGCTTGGCAACTTGTACTTGCTTTCCCCAACCATGTCTTGTCTCCCTACAGATAGTTGCCATCTTGTGGAGTCAGGCGGAGGTTGTAGGGGTTACTTGACTCTATAAGTGCCCTCTTTGTCCAAGGCTGCAATGGTCCTTCTAGGACAGCCTACTTACATGCCCCCTCACCACCCTTCTCTTACACTTGAGGCCCTCTCTCTCGCAAGGTGGATTTCAGACAGTATATCTGTTCTCTATCACAGAGGCATGCATTAATCTCACACACAAAGACACACACATATATATAATTGACAAATATGATGTGAGTATGATTTATACCAAGGTGTTGAATGTATGGTTAGATTGCAATTCCTCAACTGCTATTTAATATTTATTGACGGGCTGTATGCTCTTGTCCAATTTGATATCATCGACTAGTACTCAATGCTATGCTAGTAGTTTGATCTGCCTTGGTGTTGATCAATGTTTAAGGGTTGCTAATTTGAAGATCCAACAATTCTATTTTTGTAGATGCTGTCAGATGCTTATATCTTGCGAAGACGTGTTTGCTAACTGCTGCTGATGATATTGAGATCTGAAGATATATTTAATTGATTCCTGATGATCGAGACTGATATCTGATGATGTGTTTTTATTGATTGATGCAATGGACTGCTGAATGTATCTTTTTGCTTGCTGATGATCTGTTATAGATTTGGTTAATGAAATATTTTCACAATGTTTCACCCTTTTTCCATTTTCTCTCTCTTCTTTATATATTTATATCTTCCCCATGCCTCTTCATGGAGGGAGGTATACCTTACGTACTCTTAGAAAAGAGACAGCTGTTCAAGAAAACATAACTCTTGGTTAACTTCTCTCCTATGCGCTGCCTTCATAAACATGACTGCTGCCTTTAACTTAATCACTATCTTTAAATGTAATCACCGCCCTTAAATATAATCGCTATTCCATAGACATTCACCATTGTCCCTCTAGCAATAATTGCTGCTCCTTGAGTATACTGATCACTACTTTTGACATATGCTCACTGCCTTTAATATGCATATGGAATTGCTTGTATGTTTTCTTCTCTTCCTGGTTTGATCTGATATTCCTTAACTTCTAAATCAGAATTCCTTCTTCCTTCTGTTTGATTCCTTTCTTTTCTACCACATTCCTCATTATATATATCTCCTTATTCCTTGAGGGGTGGCGACCTCTGGGAGAGACGTGGCTCTTGACTAACCATTTTCTCTTCTTCTTGATCGCACCTTTAATGTTTTGTTAACAACTTTCGATTATCTCATAATGCTGCTGTTTATAATTAATTCGATCGCTATTACTTGATTGCTGGCTAATCATCAAAATCGCTGACTTAAAGATATTCATTCTTAACCGCTGTTTTTTACTTGCGATTCCTTTTTGTTCCTGTTAGGAGCCTTTGTTGAGGTGGGGGCATGACAAATTGACACTCATCTGGTGTGAGCATGAACTCAATGCTTGTCAAGGACTTATAGGAAACTCATTTGACTATCTTGGTCCTGCAAGGAAACAATTGCAAACCTATCTGGGATTTTCTAGTAAGTTTGATGCCTTTTAAAATTTGATTTTTTTGAACCAAAATGCACATGTTTTAGAACTTCGACGACTTAGTAATATCATCTAGAGTCGCTGTTGGCTTGGCAAGTGAAGTGCTAGAGTCAATTTGGCTTTATTGGGAAAAATTTCGGCAAAACCTGGATAACTTATAGTTGTTAAATATTGTATATATTTTTAGTAAGTTGTATTTTTGCCAAGCCTTGTCAAGTTGTAATGGTTTTGGGCAAGCCAAGCTAAATTTTCATAAATTTGTGTCAGTTTTGTTGTGCCTTTGTGAGTTAAAATAGTCATATAAAGTTTCATGACACAGTGTTGGACTGATTCAACTTTGTGAATTTGTGCAATTTCCGAGTCTTAAATTGAATTTTGTTCCTCAACACTGGAACATATGACTTCAAGATAGTAGAATAATTTAACTCCCCTTTACACATGTGCAAACACATTTCTACATTTTGTGAATATAAACCCCAGTTTAATTATAGTTTTTATTGACTGAACTAGCAAGAACAAATACAACTTTTCTTGTAAGCTAGCAGTGGGTGGGATAGTCATTGAAGGAAACATTATCAAGTATGTCACTAACCCTTTTTGGATTCTTTAGTGCCTTGGCCCATTAGTGCTAGCTAGGTGAAGAGGAAATGGTCCTCATAAAAGTGCATGCACAAGCCCAAAGAAATATGAAACATCATGTGCCACAATCCAGTATTGGAGAGAAAGAAGGTCTATCCTTATTGTTTGGAGAGAGAGTGATTCAGTGGAGAGAAGGGATGCTTGCAGCCAAAAATGGGAATGTCGTAGAATGCCTCCACTGGAAGAAGAGATGGCTCTTATGGGTAGAACTACATGGTTTCAAAACTTGCCAAGTGCTCACTTAACTCACGAGTGCTCACAAGTTATTCTACAGCTGAGTAAATAATACAGTAACTCACTTAGCCAAGTTTGGTGAGTACTCCCAAGTTTTTCTGAGTTTTGCCGAGTTATTGAATATATTTATTTTTTAAACTTTTTCCTAGGTTTGCTGAGTTCTTGAGGAGTTAACAGAGCCAGAATCAAAATCTGGTCTGCTGAGTTTTAGGTTCATGTAATTTCCACAGTCCATGATGTTAGATTTTTAAATTTTTTAAATTTCTGGTTTAGACTGTGTGAGATTTTAAAATCTCACACAGTTTAAACCAGAAATGAAAAAAAATCTGCTGAGTTTTGCCTAATTACAAGCTTTGAAACTATGCATCATAGAATAAAATGTTCTTGTCAAAAAAATGAGTAATTTAATGGAGAAAATGAAGCATTACCTTTTCTAAAGTGTTCATTTTTTTATCTCCATCAATCTGCTATTTTAATTCTTACTTCTTTCTACTTACCAATATTTCGAAGTCTTTGTTTAACATTAATCTGGTTCTAAGGTTTCATTAGAAACAGCTCCAAGGTGATATTATTTATGTCTTCAATTATTTTTCAATATTTAATTTACTATTGTGACATGTTGCCTTGGACTTATAAATTTAGCCAAAGAAAAAAGTTGCAAGTAATGAGAGGGAAAGGAACTCAAATGAAACAAGATGCTAATGCCAAAGATAATGAAAACTAAAAGCTGTTGTGACCTTTTCACACCATCGCCCCATTGCAAATGGGGAACCCCTCTTTTTGCTTGGCAGTAGAGTAGTTTGTTAGCTTAGTCTTAGTGTGGCAACAATTTCAAAGTCTCAAGCATTGGCAAAGTAGGAAATTTGAGCATGTTAGAGGTGCATTGATTAAGGTTGCAAGTCAGAATCTTTGGGAGAGTTAGCAAGTTCAATGGTCAAGCTACAATCTGAGCACTTAGTAGATTTTTTTAACTCTATCAAGTGATTTGTCCAATGAGTCGCAAGATTTCCAACCTGCATGGTGGAGTTACACAAGTGGATTGCCAGAGTCTGGTTTTTGTTTTGGTCAAATTTCTCTAAGTGTGGACTGGGTTTAGGTGAGAATCTCTAAATCAGTTGCTTACCTCTGTTTTACATTGTGGAGAAATTACTAACAATAATGGATATCTGCCTAGCCTTGGGTGGAATTCCAAACCTTTTGGGGAATTATGATTCAAGTGGGCGGGCAGATTTCTAACAGCCACCTAATCCTAAGGCTGACCTTAATTCCGACCTGCGTATGAGAAGGAATTCCAACATTTAATGAAACTTTGATTTGCTATCAAATGGAATTCCTAAGGACTATTTGATATCAATCTGACTTAGAGGCAGTCTAAACGAGTGTGGGGATTTGATCTAGCATCAGCAAACATTTCAAATGGCATTATGCGAATTTCAAACAGAAGTGAGGGTCCGAGCTGAGAATCAATCAAAATGCTCAAGGTAAAGGTGAATCAAGTGTTGTTTTTGAACTCAGCTTTGTCATGACAAATTTACAACTTTTCAACAGCACTAGGCAAATTCTGATTCAAGTGATTGGATTCTGATTTAAGTGATCGAATTCTGATTTGGATGATTGAATTTTGATTTGAAAAACCAAAGGCAAGCCTCAAGACAAGATGGAAACCTGAACTTTGTATGATGAAATCTGATATACCTAGCAAAATTTTTATTAACCTCAATCTGGAAATTCCAAGACAGGTCGGAATTCCGACCTGACTTGGAATTAATTTCCAACCTTTGTTAGGACAAATTCTCAACTTCTTGTTCAAATCCGATGTGCTTGATGAGTGGAAGTCTTGAGATAATGCTGCAATCTGGATTTGTAGATGAAATTTCCAAACCTGTTTTCAGCAAGCACGGTACGAAATCAATCAAGGATGGCGATCTGATTTGCAATTAGGGAAAGCCATCAAATAAACATGGCCAGATCTGAACTTTTCATGACAAAATCTGGATTTAGTATGGCAATTTTTCAAGATCTTAACAAAGTTTTCATTAACCTCAATGGAAAATTCCAAGAGAGGTCGGATTTCCGACCTCCATTGGGATAAATTCCTAAGAGAGGTCGGAAATTCGACCTCTCTTAGGATTGATTCCCTAAGAACCTGAGAATTCCGCCCAGTACTTGACATGAAATTCTAAAAATGCAAGGTTTTAATTTGGTTTGTAACAAGGTGAAATCCAAATGTCTAAGGAGGAATTCCATTTGATTGAGAGATCTGCAATGCATTTTCAAGTTTTGAGGCAAGGATCCAAACCCTTGACATGAGAAATCTGTTGAGTTTCTAGAACCAGAAAAGAAATAGAACAAATAGACACAGAGACTTACCCTGGGAAAACCCTCCAACTTGAGGGAAAAAACCCAGCCACACAAGAAATGATGCTTTATTGATAAAATAATAGAGATCTGTGTACAATGCTTCAAATTGAACCAGCAATATAATGTGTGTCTAACACCCAACCAATGCACAAGACAAAGAAATATATAGAAGACTCGATTCTTCATCTTCGAAACTGAAGACTCTTTACATTCCAAGCACAAGTCTCTTCATTTCAAATTTACATTCTCCTCTTTATCTTCTACATCATATTTTTCTCTTATATGGTGCAGTTTGTAATTCATGTAATTTGTGAATACATTACAAAAGTAAGGGATGCAACTATTGATCATGTCCTCTCTTGACTTAACTGATTAGACTTACAATGCTCTGTTTGATTCCTCATAGGTGCTAATCAATCATTGTTATATCCTATCTAATGCAGAATGTTGGACATTTGATGGTATATGAGAATGAATGTAACACTTAGATGAAGAATCTCACTATCATTTAATCTTTTGTTGAATCAATTGCCACATTCTCTAGAGAATTTGAAGAATCTTGCAACTTGGACAAGACTTATCAGATCCACCCTCAAGTGTTATTGTCAAAATGTGAGCAGATAATCCCCCATTTGTGGTGGCCTTTAATTCCTTGATTGTAGTTTGTCCCCAAAGCTACTATTATATCATTCCTTTTATATCTTGCAAGATTACAAAATTGTTGCATAAATGGTGAGGTTTTGTACACTTGGTTTGAACTTTGGAAAAAGTTGCTTTGACACGATGAATAATTTGATAACCATATTTACCAAGAACAAATAGATGTCAGTCAATTCAAATTACAGAAATCCAATACCCCAAAATTAAGGACTCTATACCTCAATAGATGAGAGAAGATAGATTAGCTTTGCCTGAAGGATTACATCAAGATCTTCTTTGAGGAAGTTTGGAATTGCAGGATTTCCCAGTCAGACCACTTTCAGTAGTTGTTGCACAACATGAACCTGGTTGTTGTGCAACATCTTAGTTTCTGTGCAAGTGATTCATGATTGTGAGCAAACTTCCTTGATATGTTGCTACAAATATTGCAAATTCTTCACTATTAATGTCCAACAAAAGACCACAAAGAGGGTCCAAGGGACTGTTGAAACCAAGTAGAAGGCCAACCCACAACAGGAACACAAACGGTGTCTAAGGAGAGAAAATGAAACAACAAAAGCAAGAAACAACAACCGAAAACAAACAACCCACTAGCTTTCTTGAGCAGTTGAGAAAAAGGCTAGAACTAAAGGATAGGCAATGGGGTGAGAAGGGACCCCATGCTGTCTTTGGGGACCTCCGAAAGAAGAATAAGAAGACCACTGCTAAGTGGAATCCCTGTACGGCCTCACGGATCTGGTATGGACCGAAGGTGGGGGACCAAGTTGTCACTTGGTACCACGCGTAGGGGATACCATCATGAAGAAAGAGGTGATAAGGCGGTTGGGGTGTGGTCTCGTGGGGAGCTGATGCTGTAGAGAGTGGTCCCGAAGTCTCAAGGCCTCCTAGAGATATAGTGCTAGGCACCTTTGGTCAATGTACCCGAAGGAGAGAGATTGAGTCTCCCTGAACAAGCAGTAGAATCCCCCTCTGATCTCGTAGTACATAGGACAACGAAAGATGAAATGTGTCTCAGTCTTAGCCTCACCCATGCTACAAATTTGGCAAAACTTGTCCTCTCTAATTGTCTGATGGTCAGTCTGAATGCGGAGAGCATGCAACCAGCTGTGGGAAAGGTAAGAAGGCTGGACAATGATCTCGTCCCAAATCTCGAGAAAGTGCTCTGCGTAGAAAGCCATCTTTGTGCGAAGCCCCCCCACAGGGATCAACTCAAGTAGTGTGGATATACTGCCTGTAAATGTCCATTATGATATGCCTATTTAGCTCTTGTCAAGACAGAAGGAGATGAGAGGGTTATCCAATGAGTATTGGAAAGGAGGAAGACTATCAATCTCGATCCCAATCGAACCTAGGAGAGCCGCAGCCTGAGAAAACCGACACTGAGCTTGAACTAAGGTGTCGGACACCGCAATAGCCTCCGAGGAGCGGTAAGCAAGATAGGACTACCTGTGACGCCCCACCAAAGAGTTCGCAAAGTACCATAGGCGATGTAAGAACCAAACCAGGTTGAAGATGGTGCCTAGTCTGAAAGGGTGGGCACTGAACTCAACTAGGACAATACTATGAGGGGTGTACTGATTGCATCTGATGATGCGCTGAAGGAGGGTCTGCACCTGCTCCACCAAGGCCCAGTTCGACTCAAACAGAGAGGGACCCCAAACAACTGATACATACAACATCGTTGGCCTAATCAGAGTGTCCATAAGGGTCATCTTGGACGTGGTGTCGTTAAAGTGATGCCGAAAACACTCTCTTTAGAAGGGCCAAAGAACCATACCCTTTGTTTATGCGAGGCTATAGGGCCGGTCACATGCTAAAGCCAGGGCCCGAGAGCTTGACCCCCAGATGTGTATGAAGAGATCTCCACCTCAACACCCTGGAAAAAGAAGTCGAGGTGAGATGTCTTAAGACCATTGAAGACCATTACCTTAGTCTTACCTAGGTTAACTGTTAGTTGTCGTGAGTCGCAAAAAGAAGCAAGAGCATCAAGAAGTCTCTGCAAACCCTTTGGAGAGGAAGCCAGGAGGACAACATCGTCCACAAAGAGCAAGACAAAAATCAAAACTAGGTGTAACTAACAACCATCCCCCGGAAGCAAGTGCTCCTGAAGGAACTCCAACTCATCTATATAGAGCCCAAACAAGGTAGGGGACAATGGGCAACCCTACTTCACCCTGATGGTGCTCTGAATGAAATCCGAAACCCCCGAGGGGTCCTAATGCGACCAACAACCGTCTCGTAGAGTCTCATGATGGCAGTCAAGAGAGTCTCGGAAATACCAATGTAGCGGATCTTCTGGAAAAGGGCCATCCTGGGCACAAAATCAAAAGCTTTGCGGAAATCCATAGAGAAGCAGTAGACCTTCGAGGAGCAATGGCTAGCCTCCTCAATAATAGCTCTGAGAGTCAAAATGTGGTCCATAGTCTGATAGTTTGATCTGAAACCAGCCTGCCCTCTAGCCCGCCTTTGACGCTGATCCAACTCCCTAGAGAGAATAGTGTGCAAAACTGTGGCGTACAATTTAGAGAAAGTATGCCGAACCATGATAGTCCTGTAATTGTTGGGATTTGAGATGGGGCCCGCCTTGTGTATTGGATGGATGATATGTTGTGACCAAGAGGGAGGGAACCTCGTACAAACCACCCTGTTGAAAAGGTTGGTGAGGAAAGAACCTAGTGTCGTGATGCCATACTTGAAGAGTTCCGCTTGGAACCCTTCCTCGTCAGCAGCTCTGCTGCTGTTCAAGGATTTGACAGCCTCCCTGACATTGGTGTAGGTGAAAAGATGGCAGTGGAGGGGAGGGGTGACAAGGATGGAAGGCTGACCGGGAAAATCATATAGAGCAGTGGTAGGGGAAACCAAAGAGCTGTGATCCAAAGCGGGGGAGATAGGGGACTAACGAGGAAAGAGGGTGCGCCAAAAGGTTTTGGGGGACTACATGAGCGAGGCATGAAGGGTTCTACTCCGATGCATGATGAAGACGCGCTTCTTGTGGCGGAGGAACTGGCGGTAGGAGTTTTTCAGCTGGGTGAAGGAAGTCGGGAAGTCTATTTTAGGTCAGCACATTAGTTTTTTTGATCCATTGGATATGATTAGTGTGAAGTTTGTATTGTTTTTCTTATGTTTATACTCTCCTATAACATATCCATATTGGTCACCTCTGTACACTTTTTAATGCCATTCCTTATCTTTTGGCCTTTCCAAAATGCTTCTATGATTGATACAAAAGTAGGGAGTATTTAAATAAGATAAAATAGCAGAAGCATATTTACTTAATTTATGTTTCCTAATGATTATAGCCAATTCTGCTAACCTTTATAGCATGACAAGGTTTTGTATACTCTTGAGGATAGTTTGCATAACAGATCATGTAGTAATGGACTAATGGCAAGTAAGGAAGTTGTTGATGCAAAACTATGGCTATTGCAATCACCAGTACCACTATTGTCTAGAATCTAGATGGCCCAAAGAAAAACTAATGTCACAGGGAATATGTATATTTTGAATGCTTTATTCAAATTTCTATATGGTGAAGTTTGTAGGGATGGTACAAGAGAATAATATGGATAATAATTTGTGTGGAAAACACTGTGACAATAACAACTCGATTTATGTACATTTTTAATTTTTTTGTTGATTGAATACAAAGAGCTGAAGTACTACTGGTAGTTTGTTAGCAGAGGTCATCTTCAGCACATGAATGTGGGAAGGATCTAATCACTAACCGAACATGTTGATGATCAATTGTTCTTTTGTTTTATTTTATATGGTTTGACTGCATTTCATATGCAGAGTTTGTGTGAATAATTAATATAATTTTTATATCTATGATGGACTGTATATAATGTGAACATTGTGAAGCTTACAAATCTAAGATATTGGAAATCTTGATTGGTTTAGCAATGGTCTTATTATTATTTGATGAAATGTCCTTGATGTCATTCTTGTAGCCATTGTTATTTATCTTAAATGCTTTTCTTAGAATATCGGTGTTGCTCCCAGCTTTCTTAGAATAATTGCATACATACATTCAAATTAATTACGTATAGCTCTTGAGAAAATTGCCGCTATGTCGCTTGCAAGCTTATATTCTCGGATTGCTAAGGACTGAACTGAACTCCATTTTAAAAACAATCTAAAATTCTACGAAGCTGCCCTATAACAAGTTCAGTTTGTCCAATCAGAATTGCCCTATTTTGACAGTTGAAATTGCCTTTCCGTATTTGGCAATCTACAAGGATAGGGTTTCCTTTTTCTAAAGATTTCTTGGCTCTTGATGAATAGAAGTGCTATTTTGGCTTTATTTGTTGTATCTTGACTCAGAAAATGTCTTTTGTTTTCGGTTTCATTTATGCTTTTATGTTTGCTTGCTTGTGGCCCTAAGTGGAAGCTATCTGAACCAACCATGAACATAATTATTAATGGTTGTTTGCTCCTGGTCCTTTAGGGTTGAGCTAGTTTCAGCCATAATGTTTACTATTCATGTTTAATAATTGGTTGAACGCTGAAGACAAAGTTGATTGATCATTGGTTTTTGTCCATTGTCTCATTGTGTCCTTTTTGCCTTATTATACTGCCTCCTAACCATTTTCTCTGCTAACTTTAGTTTAGTTTTAGATTAGATAGGAACCGACCTTCTTCGACTTCGAAGGTTGCTTGCATGTTTGAAACTTTGTGTGCAGGTGGGTACTGAAGACTTCATGCCTCCCAAATCAGCTTTTCTCCAGCCTCTAAAGCTGGGTGTATCAATTTGAGGCAACAATAATTATGTCTCTTTTTCTGTCAAAATTATATACATCTTATGTTTGGCAGCCAACATCAGTTTCATACTCATCTATGGTTATAATTGTCTCTAGGAGGTGGACATGTTGTGTTTTATGGTTTTCCATATGAAAAAAAAAGTTGCCATCCCTTATTTATCTCAACTTGTTTCCTATGATCAGCAAAATTTCAATTTTTTAAGTTTGAAATATTATATTTCCCTCATTTTTCTTTATACATGGATATTTTAATTTTTTCCTTCTATTTCTTAGTTGTGATGGGTGATATATCTTCACTCCTGCATCATCCACAGCTTCAATCTAACACAGTATCCTCACAACCAGTCACTTTATTTTGAATTCCCTGTTGTGAGGTTTTCACACCATCGCCCCATTGCAAATGGGGACCCCCCTCTTTTGCAAGGGGTAGGAGTTGTGGTCTTAGGTTGTCTTTGTTGGCGGTAGTTTTCAAGTCCTTGGTAGTAAGTGAAGTTTAGGAGTTGGTTTTGGCAATTTTGGCCTGCTGGGAAGTCAAGTCTATTTGGAACATGGGCGAGAGTTGTGCTAAATCTTTCGGGAATATGGGATCAAAACCAAAGGATTTGTGATGAAACAAGTTTAAACCCTTTGAGAATCCTTGTTCCGGCTTCAATTTGATCTTAGAAGCCGGAGATAGATTGTGGAAGGTAGCTTTGCTGAAGGCGCACTGAATCCTGAAATTTGGCTAAGTCCTGAAATACTTTAAAAACCTCCAAATTCTAGAATCTGCACCTTAACTCATATGAAGTTGGAACCTATCTCAAACACCCTTAAAGGTATTTATACAAATATAACTTAGAGTATAAGAAATTAAATAGTCTTATACTTAAATGTTATACTTGTATAAATTCTCCTACCCCTGGACTGAAAAAAATTGGCTAAGTATAAAGGCTCCCCCGTCCCATGCCAGGGCGGATTTCGACCTCCTATAGGACAGGGATTTGTCCTACACCCCTTGATTTTCCGCCCCCTTTTCTTGGATGGAATTTGATCCCTTGGACGTAATGTTAGTGTTTGGCAAAGTTTAGGAGGAGCCCGACCTTGGGAAGACTTAGTTGTCTTGTCTTCCTTGGGTGGAATTGTCGTGTCTATGGGACAATTCTGTCCTCATCACTCTTCCCTCCTTTCCAAGCATGAGGAAGCCAAGATTTCGATGTAGTAGTGATGGCATTTTGAAGGATAAGTTTCAAGTGCAAAGGGCATGATTTTAGAAGCCTTAAAGAGATAGATTATGGGATTTCGATGTCTTTGATTAGAAGAATTTTGCAAGTGTCCCATGACTGGGCGGATTCCGCCCACTCACAGGACTGATATTGTCCCATTCACATCAAATTTCCGCTCCCTTCCTTGCAAGTTTAGAGTCCTCCTTGGTAGATGGGAAGTTGTTTTGAAGTAGGATTGGAGTCTTTAGGGGTAGGAAGTGTGGTTTCCAAGGGAGTGGTCTTGTCCTTCCTTGGGCAGAATTGTCCCATAGATAGGACAATTCCGCCCAAGGAGCTGGTCTCCTCTTTCCCCCTTCTCCAAGCCTTTTTCCTCCTAGTGGTTGAGAGTGTAGTGTTTACCAAGCAAAGCCATGGGAAGTTTGGGCAAGTGTTGATCTTTTGAAATTTACAAGTTGGAAATCATTGAAATTTTACATGTGTCCCATGACTGGGGCTTGTCCTATAGACCATGAAATTCCGCTCCCCTTTATGTAGCTTTTGATGGAGTCTTTTGGCTTGGCAAGGAAGTTTGAGATGTTTAGTGTGTGGATTTCGGTAAAGGAAGAGGTGTGTCTCATAACTTCCTTGGGCGGAATTGCCCCATGGATGGGACAATTCCGCCCTCATTTTTATTCCCCTTCCAAGTGCAGGTCGGCCCCCCTAGCAAGACAAATTAGCAAGACAAATTAATTCCAATACAAGTCGTCCCCCAACCAATCAGCAAGCAACAATTAATTTAATGATGCAAAGTCGGCCCTAGGGTGGTTTTCATCATTTATTTTTTGGTGATTAAGTGCAAAGTCGGCCTCCTAGGGAATTCAGATGTGAAATGTATATAAGGAAGAGGGATTTCGATTCATTTAGCACCAAATCAACATGCGATTTCTCTTCCAAAGGGAGCAGACCAGACTTAGGGGAGGTTTGAAATTCGTTTTTTGAAGCAAGGCTTTGGTGGAATATCTTCTTTCCCATTTCCTTTTCCCAACTTCGTCCAGGTAAGGAGCAGATTTGAATATCATTTATAGGAGGGAGCTTGCTGGTTGTGATATCTCAGATTTTCTGAGAGGTTGGGGTTTGATTGCCTTCGAATTTCGTTCTTTGGCGAGAGGTTGTATGCGTGTGTGGGGGATGTTTTCGAAATTCTTTCCTCCGCCCTCCTTTTCTTTTCACCATAATGGATCAAAATCTTAATTCTTGTTATGAAGAAATCTAATTCAATGCAATGAAACTCTAAGCTTCTAATTCTGAGATTTCATTTTACCATGGCTCATAGCTTGATCATTTAGTCCTTTTGGTAAAGGGAAGTATGTTTTTGGTGGTCTTGTCTTGATTTCCTTGGGGCGGAATTGTCCCGTGGATAGGACAATTCCGCCCTAGGGCTGGTCTCTTCCTTTCCTCCTTTCCAAGCTTCCCTCACCACTTGGTTATTTGAAGTGTGAAGTGTTAGGAAGAAGCCGCGGAGCTGTGGGGTATGTTTAGCAATTGATGATCATTGGGAGTTGGTAGCTTGAGGTCCACGAAAATGCAAGTTGTCCCATGACTGGGCGGATTCCACCTAGTCATAGGATAGGGGCTTGTCCTATGAACCCCAATTTTCCGCTCCACTATAGGGCTTTGGAATTAAGTGTTTAAGGCACGGCGAGGATATTTTGGTGATTTTTGATAAGTTTCAGTCCTTAGTGGAAGGATGTTTCCATGTTTCCCTTGGGCAGAAGTGTCCCATGGATGGGACAATTCCGCCATGATCTCCTTGTTGGTTTGTTCTCCAAGTCAGCCCCATCATAAGTGCATTCCCCTAAACAACAACAACAAACAATAAGAAATTAAATGCAAAGTATGTCGGCCTTAAAGGAGAAATGTGTTTCATTTTATTCTCCAATGCTATACAAGTCGGCCTCTTAATAGGAGTGCAAGGCATATATAAGGAAGGAGTTGGATATCATTTTTACCCCAAACAACATGCAATTTTCTTCCAGCAGTAGGGCAGTTTGAGCAAGCAAATCAGACATTGGGAAGCAAATTAAGCCTAGGAGGGCGCTCTTTTAGTCCATCTCTCTAGCACTTCTTTGGTAGGAGTGGTTGACATGGTTTTCTAATCAAGGGGCAGAGTTGGTATTCACTTCAAGGGACTAGAATCTCAGAATTTACTTAGGGAAAGCTCCTGGCTTGTACTAAATCTGATTTCTTTTCAAGAGGCAAGCAAGAAGTGAGGAGGTAGTAGGATATTTAATGTTTTGATTCCCGCAATCTAATTCCATCCTTTTCCACATTAGGATCTCAGTTTTCAATCTTTAAGGGTGTTAAATTTCAAGCATAATCAAAATTCGAAATCTTGTTTGCAATCTGAAAATGATAATTATTTTGGCTAATGAGTTGAGTTGTTTGGAATCTCATGATCTTCCAAGAATAGTCATGGTAGAGGAAATATGTGGAAATCTGGAAATAAAATCATGCTTAAAAGTTTTGATCCAACTTTATTGACTTCATCTAAGGATTTTATTTCCTAATTTCCTATTCTCAAGTTTTTTGGGCATCTTGAACAAAGATAAGTAAGACATGTTTCCTTGATGTTTTGCAGGGCAAGGAAATGTTCGAAACTCCAAGAGGATGCTCCAAGTTCCAAGCTTGAAGACTCCACGAGGGAAAGGAAAGACAACCAAAGCAAAAGGTGGAGAAAGAGCTATTTTCCTTGGATGGCAAATCTTGGAACTCTTGGCAACGAAATCGCGGGAAGCTACTTTCCTTGGAGAGCAAATCTTGGAACAACTTAGAAGATCAAAGCAAGGATGGTATGCATATCCTCTATTATCACGCTAGCAAGTGAAGACTTCAAGCTCATGCTCGAGGAATCCAATGAGATGGATATTCAAGTAAAGAAATCATAATTCAAGGATCAATGCAAGGATAATCCAAGCTTCAAGTTCAAAGATCACAAGTGGGAAGGAAGTTCACACCAGGTTACCGAAGGACAAGACACCAAGGCTATTCAATTGAGATCAAGTTGGGATTAAAAATTGAGATCAGAGGGACAAGTCCAATCATTTGAAGGCATTTCCAAGTACAATCAAGTTCAAATAAGATCGGGTGCAAGATCAAGGATGCCAATCCAAATCATGCTACGTGAAAATTTCCAAGGACAAGGATGGAAGAGTTGAGAGGACAAAGCAATTTGGGAATATGTCATCCCATTCATCCCCAAGAATTTGATAGTTTTGGAAGAGTTAATCAAAGTTAGAAATGTTGAGTATCAAGAGATATTTTCTCTTCGCAAAGATCAATCAGAGCTACAGGATAAGGATGATGAGGTGATACCTAGTTGTCTCCTCCTATCAGAAAATTCAGATTTCAAGCACAAACAATCACAACACGCCGAGTGTCCTATTTTCTCATTGGTTGGGAAATCATTGTAATTTTCTTATTGGCCCACGATTTGGTGCCCTCATGTAATTGGTTGAAATTTGGCAACCCTAATTAGGGTTCATAGGATTGAATCTTGGCCTTTGATTTCAAATGAATCTTGGCCCTTTGTTGAAATTGGACATCTATAAAAGGTCAAGGCCTTCTCATTTGTAAAAAGTTAGATTCAGAAATAAGCTAAGGAGCATTAGATTAGAGTAGGAGAGAAGATAGAGTAGAGTAGATTAGCCAAAGAAGACTTTATCAAATTGTTAATATAATACTACCAAAATTATTCCTTCTTTCATTGTTGGTTTTCATGGTGAATGTATGTGACGTTTGGAGTATTTCATAGTTTCTTTAATCTTTCACTTGGAGTAGATTTCTTTTCATGTTGAAGTAGTTAGTTGGATGAAAATAATTGTGGATGTTTGCTTGTTTGACTCAAGTATACTAGGCCACTAGCCTCCTTGCTGATTGTGAGGAAGTCTTGTGTGGTAAGCTAGTCATTGTACTTAAGTTCAATCGGCATTGGATCCTTAGTTTGTACTTCCAAGTTGGATTAAGGAGAAGGTGTCGATATGAAAACAATTTGAGATCCTTAGAAGCTTGCACTAGGTGAAGTTGAGGTCGTTGACAAGATTCCACTTGGTAGAGTCCAAGCCATCCATGCTTCCTTGCATTCCTAGTTAAAAGTAGGAGTAGAAGTCGAGCCAAAGTTAGCAAGTTTAAGTTGTTGAAATGGAAGTTTGAGAGAAGCTATATTTTCATTGCGCATTGTAAATCCAAAACTATAAAAGCAATTGATGTCCATTGAATGAATAGCGTAAGTCCTCTAGGTGATTACCAACAAATCACATTATTTCACTGAGCAAGTATCCACAATTGAAGGAACCTTGAAGTCACCTTGTGATCTTATTTTGCAAGCTTAGCATGAGAGATGACCTCATATCAAGAGAGGATTGAGTAGTCGATGTTTCATCTTGAAACATTGGATATTTGATTCTGCATGTTGCGGTGGAACAAAACTCACATCAACATTCCCATAGATGTTTTACTTTTAACTTACACTCTATGTTGCTTGATCTTTAGGTTGAAATTCTTTATTTCTATTATTCTTATTGTGCTAGAGTTTTTGCACTCTCTTGCAAGCTTGGTTATAAGTTGCAATAAATTGCTTCTAATTTGATTCCTCTAACTCTGTTAACCTTCTGTAATTTTTGACCTTGGCTACAGCTGAAGCAATAAAAAGGGAAATTTTATAATTATCTCTATTCTAGTATTTTACCAGTCAAACTACTTTAAAGAATTAAAGGGGGGTCTTGGTACTATGCTTTTGGTGACAGATTTATAAGATGTTTATGTGAGTCCCTCTTGCATCTCACTCTTTATTCGCTTGTTAATCTCCTAACTTTCCTTCTTATGACTATTTCCTCTTTATATGTTTCTATCTATTATGTTCTTACCTCCTATATGGCACATTTTATAATATGACGTAGTGGCATATACAATGCAAGATTTTACAATACTAAGAGACACGACTGTTAGCTACTGGCAGTATTCACCTTGTTGATTAGATTATGCTGTGAAGCTTAGTATGTTGTCTCATGTGTCTAATGTTTACATTGCCATGTTTTATCTATCTGTTACCGTAACTAATGCCATGGCATGTTTCATTTCTTTGTACCGTACAAGAATACTTGAAAGTTTGAAACCCTCAGATGAAGGCTCGACTCCTGCCCATACAGCATTTTCTAAAACTAACCAAAAAGATATGTATATTTCTGCATCCTTTTAGCTTTCAGCATATGAGCTCCTTTTTCTAGTCATCATTGGTCGAACTTTGTTGCATTTTCATTGTAGACCTTCATTATAGAGAACCTGCCAAGCTGCATCTCTATACATTGGAGGAAACATCTTGTAGCCTTCTTGTTCTCCCCATGATTGGGAGATCACACTTGCATTTCGTAGAACAACCTCATATTTCCCCATGAATACAGGCAATGGGGGTAGCGTCTGTTAACTTTAGCAGCAGTTGTAGCAGTAGAGAGAGTGTGTGTGTGCACGCCCATGTTTATATTTACATATGTTTGTGCATATCTAGGTGTGTGTATATGACACATGTATGTGTGTATGTGTACACAAACAAATAAACATAAGTGACCTTATGTAAACTAACCTAACCTGGTAACATGAAGCAAAGAAGGTAGAGGGTTTAGTTTATGTGTATTTCAATTTGCACCTCTTGTCAAATGAGTTTCTAACTACACGCGATGGTTGTTTAAGCTTTTGGATATAATTTAAAGGCACCAGCAGTCAGGTCCACCTAGCTTCCCCTCATACACATATAAACATAAGTGACCCTATGTAAACTAATCCAACCTCTTTAACATAATGTAGAGGGTTTGGTGTATGTGTATTTCAATTTACACCTTTTACCATGTCAGCGGCTAACTTCAATAATGGTTGCTCAAGCTTTGGGTAGCATTTAGATGCTTGTGCAGCCAGTCTTGCCAATCTTTCTTTTCTTACTGGTGACATTGACAGTGAAGGAGCTTATACACGACCAAGAGAATGGAGCTAATGGTGTTTCAGTCATTCTACATCTGGTTCTAACGGTCTGGGGGACGATGTAGATGCTCTGGGACAAATTATATGATTACTTGTTATAGTCGTCGAGTATGTTATTTTATACCTATAAAAGTGAATGATTTATTAATTATCAACCATGGACATTAGATGTACTTTGGACTTCTGACCTTTGATGCACAAAATGTGGATACTTATTTTAAACCTAAAAAATGCAAATTTCAGTAAGACAAAAGAAGTATCACAGCCAGCCTCAACCTCATAAACCAAACTCACAGAGGTGGGAAAAAAACCAACAAACCACAATTGAAAACAGCAGTGCAGAAGAGTGAGTTAAACACTCGCTCCATTAATAATAAGTAACCTGTGACTCAACTTTAAACCCTCATTAGCAAGAAAATCAACCAGTTGATTGTTATTCTTTCTGATATGTTCAAACCTGATGAAAATGAAGCCCCTTTGCAAAAAAAAACAATTTCTTCCAAAATAGTGTTTAGCAAAAGGTTCTGCCACCTTCAGTGTACCCAACATAACTTTAATGAGTAGCATAGAGTCACCGTAGTTTCTCAAGTCTTTTTATCCTTTGTCAGGCAGCAATTTTTAATCCTCAATAAAGAGCCAAAATTTCAGCCACATTGTTTGAATTTTTCCCCAATTCAACAATAAATGCAACTAATACTTTCTTTTCCTCGTCCAGTATAACTCCTTCAGCCCCTACAATGCTAATATTTCCCTTGGAAAAGCCATCAAAAAATAAATGATACAAATATTTCAAGAATTCTGGGGGATTTTCCTCTTGATTGAACATTGGGCTCTGCGACTTGGATTATCAGAGCCTGAGTCAACCATTCCTCTTCCTTGGTAAGATGGGAACCAAAAGATATAAAGCTTTTGTCAAATTTCAAGAAAAGCCTTAATGAGTGTGGAGGCATTGGGCAAAACAACTGAACAGGTTGATAATAGCATTATTGAAAATAACACAGTTTTTAGCTATTCAAATATGCCAACTGACAACTACTAGCAATATTGTTCAGAAATAATTAATCACTATTTTTCCTTCAAACCAAAAAGGATACCTAATAGACCAATTCATAAAAAAAATAGAGCAAGATGATAAGTTGAAAGTATCAATTTATAATCCCGCCATCTTATTAGAGATCATCAAGATGTACTTTTGTTGACTTCATTTAGATTAGTTTATTTTTATTATTTTTAGATTATTTATCATGCATTGTTTTGGTCTTCTCTTCAAATTCTTTATGAGGAAGTGTTTGTCAATGTTTTCGTAGATCAAATTTAACAGGTTTTTTTGTGTTCTATTTTATTTAAATAACATGGTATCAGAGCAGGTGACATAAAAAGGTTTGCGAATTGAAAATGATGAGTGGTTTTTAATTGTAAAAAATTGTGATTGTGTACAAAATAAATTATGGCTAAGAAAAAACAGGAGATTCATGTTTGTTATTTTCGAAGATTATGGGAAAAATTGTCAAGAAATTTCGTGGGGTTTTAGTTTAAAAAATTGTGGCTGGGTCAAGTACAAATTTGTACTGGTTTTCCTTGAAAGTTTGTGACGGATTTATGAATTGTGTGACCACATTTTGGTATTTTCAAGTTTATTTTGTGATAAAATCATGCTAATTTCTATTTGTTGCATGCCTAGCACAGGTTCAATGGATAGGGTTTTGGCCAATTTTTTCATTTATTACATTATGACCAGGCTTTTCAGATTGGTGGCCACGGTTTGCAAGTTTGGCAGTTAGGGTATCTGAGGGGTAGAGTTTCTGCAGAGCTGACTAGGTTTTGTGAAAACCATCTTTGCAAAAGGATATTCTACAATTTATAGCTAGGTTGTGCTCAAAATGATGGATAGGATTTACATGTTTTCCTGAGCTATTTTTTTGGTACATGTGCTAGAGTTTGAATTTATGAATCAATATTTTGCTTTTGTATAATTTTTGAGAATGGAAATTCATTTGGGTAAATATTTTGGCTTCAATTTTCACACTTGGAAATTAAAAGTCTAGAGGCACCTGATGCGTAATGGAAATGGAAAAATTCCTATATATGCTAGTAAAGTACTGGAATGGCAAAGTAGAGATGATAAAGCCAAAGCTATTATCGATCTTGCTCTCTTAGATTCCGAGTTACATCATATAGATTTGACAAAACTATCTAAGGAAACTCGGGAGAATTTGAATAAACTTTTTAGAAGCAATAGTTAGTCTATTTTTTTTAAAGCTTCAGATTCAAGTTCAAGATGATTGATGGTGACATTATGTCAAACCATGTGAACAATTTGAGATCTCTTCTGTGATATCTAGCAGAATTCAATGCTATAGTGGGTGAAGAGGATGCTAAAGCCATTTTTTAAAACAATTTATCATCGAAAATTCAGCAATTTCATTTTTTTTGATCGATAAACTACAACTTTATGGGGCTGCACCCTGATATTAATTCAAAAAAGTATCACATCCATTCATGAAGCATAAACAGTCCATATGCCCAAAAAGACCAATCTACCCCAGAAACTCTGCTATACAACAAAGCATATATCAATGCCTAATACCACTAGCACATATATACGATGTCCTCAATCAAAAGACGCCAAAATGGGAACCCCAAATTTTCAAATTACATCTAACAGATATCTGTATAGACATATCTTTATCAATACTGTATACCAAAAAAGACAAAGCAACACCCAACCATACTAGTTTAATTGACCCGAGCCTTCTTTGACGCACTGACAACTACCAGGCAGAAAGGTCCACAAGCACTGTGGTCTTCAACACTGGTCCTCTCTGGCAGAACACCTTCAGAATCAGCCGCAATGTAATCCCCCTACACCCCTGCACCTCCTTCTCTGACTCCTCCGAATCCTCAATGAGCAGGCCTTCAGCTAAAGGTACTTCTGCAACCACCCGGGACCCCCTTCAATAGTCAGATCCACAATTTTCTTGAGAAGCAGGGCGTTTCTAGCCACCACCATCCTCTTATCATCATCGTTCTCCAAAACGTCATCAAGCTCACTCGGAAAGCATTTCTTGATGAGCCTCCTACATAGGGCTGCAACCATTCTTTCCTTCTCCGGCATTGATGAGACTGGCAATGAACTCCTCGCCCAGAATCTTTTGAATGGCATGATCCACTAACCCATGCTTAGGGGAGAAAACTTGCTTCAATCTCTTCTTGGACACTTCTCCAAGAAAAGACATTTGCTGTTTTTGGAATATCAGACAAACATGAGTATCCATATTCACAGTTTTAGACTCAAGCTGAGACAGTGATATCACAAATCCAGACAATGCAAACACCTTTGATCTCTCTGGATATAAATTGCATTCTACATCCCATCATCATACCTTACATTATGTTAAAACAAGCGCCATCTAATCTTTGGCACTGCGCCAGCCATTGAAATCTGCAAGAAAGTCCCATCATTCTGCATTCGCATAGGCAAGGCACATAAAATTTGTCCTTCCAACCTGCTGTTATCATCATCAGTCAACACATCACCTCCCACTGCCTCGCCAAACCCGTCGCGAGATATTCACAGGGTTTCCCATAAACTCTAATTAATGCCTTGGTAATGATTAAATACATCTCCGTGCCGTATTGGGATTAATGCCTTCAACCACCACCCTTACCAGTGGTGAACACACAAGTCTGCACACCAAACACGTTTTGGCCGCATCATTCGGAGCTTTCTTCCACATCGACAGCTGATTTGGCCAAACAGTCAGCGTCTTGATTGCCTTCCCTATAGATACGGGATACCTTAAGCTCCTTAAATTTGTGGATGAGAGTCTGAATTGGTTTTAAGCCTTAATCATATTACCATCCCAATATGTGAAGATGTTCTTCAGATTCTGATTTTTGATTGCATTGGTGACCAATTCCACCACCAACATTTCCATTTTCTCCACCATTTATTCCTTGGACAGATCCTTATCTTGAAAGATTCGCCTGTTTCTTTCTTTCCATGTTTCCCACATGATGCATGATGGAATCACCTCCCATATATTGCTAAAAAGGGCCTTTCCTTTAACTGCAGCCCATATTACCAACCAATCTCTTATTTCCTCTGATATTGGGCATTGCCAATTATGAACACTTTCCAACAGTGAGCAATAAACTTACATCCAAGCAGTAGATGATTAGCATCTTCTTCTGCCTCTTTGCACAGAACACACTGACCAGTCCCCCGAATACTAATTCCCCCGAGTCAATCACTGGATAGGATTTTCTTCTGCATTGCCATCCATGTGAATATTCCTGCCTTTGGTAAACAATGATTTTTCCCCAAAATAGCTTCATCAGCCAAATTTCTTTTGCAAACACGTTTTCCTTCACCTTATAGTCAAGTTTAACCTCATAGCCACCTGTTTTAGAGCAACACCATTGCATCACATCTTCCTCTCTTGGAATAACATTTCTTTCATTCAAGATCATTAGTAACATTTCTTTCTGATCCTCCAACACATTGATCCCCTGCATAGACTTCCATCTTCATTCTGTGTCCATTGTACCTCGACCGCCTCCTCATAACCAAATACACGATTTCCCTAGGGTCGTGTTGTCTCAGCTTTGATATCAGCAGGGTTCTCACATCTGTTTAAGGTTTCGAACCCTTCCCACGAGTCTTTCCAAAACAACACATTTTTCCCATTCTTTATTTCTTAGGTGATATGTTTTGTGATGATGTCTCTGCTTCCAGATTGAAATTCTAGATTGTAGAACCTCTCGGCGGATCCTTGACTGTAAAAGTATTGGTTGGGGTAATGGAATCAAGGTACTTAAAATCTTCACCCATTTCTGGTTCCCTTGTGCATACATGTTCAAGACCAATTTTGGGCCCATTGCTAGGTTCATCACAGAAACTCAACTAATTCTAGTCCCCCTGTCTCCTTTGAAAGACAGATTTTGCTCCAGCGAATTGGAGGAAATCATCCCTGATCCTCCAACCCCTTCCAAAAAAATCTCTTAATAACCTGATTCATTATCTCCTCAATAGCTTTCAGACTCCTCATGCACGACATTGAGTAGATTGGAACAGCGGACAAGACAACTTTCAACATCAAAATTCTACCCACTGATGTCAACTACTTCCCCTTCCCTGTTTCCATTTTGTTTTTACAGCTGTTCATCAAATTCTCCCAATAGCTCTTCTTACTCACATGTACAAATAGGGGCATCCCAAGGAATTTCCTCGGGAGAGTAGCAGTTCACAGTCCAAGGATTCTTGCAATGTCAATCTGCAAACCTGGTTGGGTGTTAAGAAAAAACACTTAAGATTTCCTCTAGTTGATTTTTTTTCGTGAAGCATTGCTATAAGATTCCAGCAATTAGCAAATCACTCTGGCTTCTCTTCTACACTTGCCCAAAAAACATAGTATCATCAGCAAATTGCTGATGAGTGATTGGATCCACTCCCGGGACAACATTCATACCTCCTCAATCCCCCCTTTCTCTCAAAGTGCCAATGCTTCTCCCCAACGCTTCATCCATGATGATGAAAAGGAAAGGAGATAGAGGATCTCCTCGCCTCAACCCCCTTGAAGAAGGGAAAAACCTTGAGGTACTGCAATTGGCACAAAAAAAATTGGGTTCGAAATGCAGCCCTTAATTTAATTTTCTCCAAAGCCAAATTTCTGCAGAACCTCCATTAGGAATTGTCTATCTTCCAAGTCATGCTTTGAGAATATATAGTTTAATTATTATCTTAGTTACCGGATTTGTGCAGTAGCCCCCTGATCCGGGTCCGGGTCCGTTACGGGTCCGGATTCACGAGCCGGTCCGTGATGGATCCGGGCAGGGTCCTCTTTTTGGCCTGTGGGTCCGGATG
>MU228135.1:2604213-2650738 GCA_018584345.1 Thuja plicata | reverse complement strand
ATAATTTGGGGTGGAAACTACGCCAATAAAAGTGGGGAAAAATTAACCTTCGACTCTTATTAGGCTCCATATAGAAGATGATGATGATGAAGAAGAGAATCAGAATATCAATAAATTATTAATCCATGAGTTGAACTTCAAACAATGATACTTGAATTGATGTTATGATTTAATTTTGATGTTTTGAATCTTTGAGATTTGGCATTGATCAGTGATCAACCATCATAGATTCATACTATGAAATGATTTAGTTTTAGAATTATGTATATTTATCTTATTTTTTGTATATATATATATATACACACACACACACACACACACACACACACACACACGAATCCTTACGAACCCAAACGGCAATTTTTTTTTTCACAAATCCACGAACCGGATTCGCGAGCCCGAATCCGTCCCCGAACCCAAATCGGCAACTAAGATTATTATAATTGCCTCTCTTGCCTTTCTAGTTGAATGGATAGCTTCGTGGGCAACAATAATTCTCTCGAAAATCGACGTCCCAGGGGTGAACCCACTTTGTTCGACAAAGATGACCTCCATTAACCTGTTTGCCATTAGTTTGGTTATGATTTTGTAGATTGTATTGCAAAGGGAGATGGGTCTTAAGTCTCCCATTTCCACCACATCTTTCTTCTTAGGGATCAAATCAAGAAATGTGTGATTTATAGATCCCAACATCGTGCCCTTTCTCCTTGATTCTTCAATTGCCTTGGTTACATCCTCTCCCACTATGTCCCAATACTTTTGAAAGAAGCTTTCAAGAAATCCATTTGGACTAGGAGACTTGTCCGGACACATTTGGAATGCGGCCACTGTTACTTCTTCCTGTGAAACACGTTTCAGTAATCTGTTTTGAACATCTGATACAATGCAAGGTATATAACCAAGAATCTTATTCTTATCTTCAACATGTACCACTGTTTCTTTATTCAGAATTGACTCAAAAAATGAGACTGCTTCCCTACTGACTTCTTCCTCATTTTGTGCAAGATTGATTGTTACTATTCTGTTTCTGCACCTATTAGCAACCAAGGTGCTGTCGAAGAACTTGGTATTTCTATCTCCCTCCTTTGACCACATCTCCCTAGATTTCTGTCTCCAATATCATTCTTTCCTTGCTAGGATCTCATCCATCTCACGTTTTAGACTTCTCTCCGCTTCAAAGTCTTCACTGCTCATCCCTTTACTTAAGACTTGCTCATTTAGCTTAGTTAATTCTGATTCAATCCTCTCTTTTTCTGCAAATATGTCTTTGAAACATTGCCTATTCCACTCCTCCAGCTTGTGCTTTACGTATGCTTATCCACTTTTCACTCACCTGAAACATCCATGTATACTTATCCAATTTAATTTCTGACCATTCCTTTATCAGATCCTTGAACCCTTCATCTCTGAACCACATGTTTTCGAACTTGAATGGACACCTTTCAAAACGCTTGTCAGGACTGATATGAAGTTGAACTGGAAAATGGCCTGACTTAGTGAAGGGGAGGATAGAAGAGTCAATAGCATCTTGCAAACTCTCCCAGTCACCTGCTAGGAGAAAACGATTAAATCTCTCTGAGATACACGTGAATCCCCTTCTTCTGTTAGTCCAAGTATAAGTTCCATTATTTGGAGCAATATTCCTCAATTGGTTGTGATCTATGAAACATTGGAAGTCCCTTTGAAATTGGCTAAGATGTGTTATCCCACCCCACTTCTCTGAATTATTCACTGTAGGATTCCCTTGCCCATAGTTGAAAAACTTGGACTCGGTAGACCAAAAAATTGGACTCAGACTCGGACTCGGAAAAGACTCGGGAAAGGACTCGGCAAAAGAAAAAAAACTGTAGTTCTACAAAAATAAAATAAAAATTAATGCATTTAGAGAACATAATAGCCATAATTGAAACATTACACATGTCATATGAATCCCAAACACTCATTTGAAATTCATCATAGTTTCAAACTTTAAAATGTATATCAGCAGCATAAGCTTATAAATGTTTACAAAATGACATTAGCGATATGTCCAAATGTGAAAACAGCAAACTGAGGACTACATCTTCCTTTCCCCTCTCCTAAAATAACTCAATCTTTTAAGCCTTGAATTAGCAGGTGTTGAGGTATTTAAATGAGGAGTTAATTCTTCTTCTTCATCATCAAAGTCCTCGTCTTCATCGTCCTCCATTTCATTGGAGTCACCCTAAAACCTTGTTTTGAGCAAGCACAAAGAACAAATGACTAAAAAAGTGAAAAAATTCAAATTATAAGTTGCTGGGCACATCCAGGCAGCAGCAAGAGTCCATCACAAAGACTTGCAAGTCCTGATGTTGGACTTGCGGGAGTCCATGCCGCAGACTCGCGAGTCCAGAGGGAGTGACTTGCCTGGACTCGACTCACGAGTCCGAAGGGAGTGACTTGCCTGAACTCGACTCGCAAGTCCATGGCGAGTCGACTGGATTCGCGAGTCCAGCCGAGTCTGGCGATTTGTTAAACTATGCCCCTGCCAATACCAATCTCACCCATGGCAAAGTCTGAATCTTAGCTGACAGGGAGTTCTGCAACATCTTTTTACTTGCTGTCGTCACTGGGCCGTATATATTAAATATGTAGAAAGAGTCCTTGTTCTGCAAATTGGCAACTTTCAGCACCTGCCAATTCTTGTTTTCCTCAATAATTTCTCCATCAACCCAAACCGGGTTCCATAGAAGGTCCAAGCCCCCTGAAGCACCATTAGCCCCCAAAATGGTTCCTTCTAGTGCTTCCAGTTCTTAAATCTCTTTTCACTCTCTTCTTTACTCCGCTTTGTCTCTTGAATTAGTACAAGTTCAGCTTTTGCTTGATCAATTTGGCGCTTGATCAAGCGCCATTTCATAGGGGCGTTGGTGCCCCTAACATTACATGTTAGGTACGTCATTGCTCCTTGGCAAGGATGGTCTCGGTCCCAGATCTGAGTTTCCTCTGGCCCTTTGCATTAGCTGCCAATTCCAACTTCTTGTTTGTTTTAGATCCCATTTTTACTTTTGGTTTTACATCTGGGTTCTTTCACTTAGATTGGGATTGTTCAATTGATCTTTCCTCCATATTCTCCCCTTCTTCCTTATACTCACTTTCCTCCTCTGAAATAATCTCTGCCCCTGTCAAATCTTGTATGATGTGTTTCTCAACTCCTGCCATCCCAAAGCCCCTTTCTAAAAGTTCTGTCAATTCTTTATCTATGTTGCCCTCTTGCATCTTGTCTTTGTCCAAATTTTTATCGGATGTCTCCTCCTCAATATGTAGCAATTGCTTTGCTCCTGTTGGTATCTTAGTATTCTCATCTTCTTGCAGATCGATTTCAGCCTCAGGCTGATCATTATTCTTCATCGCAGAGACAATTATGTTTGCTTCTTCTGAGGTTAACAGGACCTTGGATTCAATATCTTTGTGCCTCTCCTCAAGTGAGCTGCATTCTACATCTGCTTGTTTTAGATTTGACAAATCCTTACTACTATTATTTCCATCCTCATTTTTTCTTCTTTTCCTTTCCTGATTAATAGGACTTTTACTACCCTGGTATTCTTGGTTCTTTTGTCACAACATTCCAATATATGATATTTCCCTTTGATCCACAGTCAGAACAATGGTTAGATCATCTTCTGTCTCTATACTTTGCCTCCAGATCCCAAAATCTGAGTGCAGTTCGAAAAATTTGGGGAGAAGCGGATAGGGCAAAGTATTTACACATATCCGAGTTACGCCCCAAAACTCCTATCATCCATTTGCTCACCCGCTTTGACGAATGTTCCAATTTTGTTTCCAATCCTTAAGTAAATCTTCCTCCCAACATTTGGACGAGAGGTTGTACAATCTTATCCAGACAGGGACTGCTTCAATCTCCTGCTTCCAAGGGTCAAAATTGGGAACTCAATCCTTCATTTAGATCTTTGATCTATCCATCATGTGTGGCCCTTGATTCATGATTTTTCTTTTGCTTAACTCCGAAGGGAATTCAAATAGGAAAAAACCATTTGGCAGTGAGCTTAACTTGATGTGCTGCTCCCAATTCTGTTTACACCATCTTTCCATTTTCTCTAGGGCAGGCCTGCCCCTGCCCCATTTAATGAAGAGACCTACTTTAAATATTGATACTGCGTTTTCTGCTAAATTATCATCCAGATTTAAAATTTTGCATGGTTCAAGGGTTTTGGTCATACCTTTATCTGTACTTTTATTCCTTTCGTGATTCGAGCTAGGATTGGCCCTTTGCCTTCCTCTGTTCACAAACTCATCCCCTCTCCTTTCTTTTCTTCTGGTTCTCTTGTTTTTGCTAGTCCTCTTTCCATCTCCTTCCCCAAACCTTTTTTTCTTGGCAAAATTGTCCATACCAATGCCTCCCCAAAGTGCTGGTCTTAATGGAATGTCCCTTCCCGATCTTTGCCATTCTGGATCGTTTCTCATGCTAGATTGCTCTTGGTTGTATCTTGTTTTGATGCCTTCAATCTGGCTGTGATTCCAATGAGTGTAGCCATCTCCTATGTGGACATCTTGCGACGGATGAATCATCTCAGGCCTCTGCCTGCCCAGATTCATGAAGGATCTAGACCACATAAGTTGTTTCTGCCAGCCTGGCACATTGGTGATTTTTTTGTTTGTCTGTTTCTGGAGTTTTATATCATTGGGGCGATCATATCTGTTTGCATCTTTCCACTTGTATTGTTTGTTTTGAGCCCTCAAATCATCCAACAACACTTTCCTTTCCGCTTCTGCTGCCCATTCACCGGCTCTGAAATCTTTCCTCCAATCTCTTCTTTGGTCATCCCTTCCAAAATGGCCTTGCTTAACCCTCCACCTGCTCACTCCTCCCTCTGCTCTGCTTGCACCTCCCTCTGCTCCACTCATGCCATTAAAAGTTGAAAAAAAATAGCAATTTCATTTTTACCCTTAGTCAACGTCCTTCTAAAAGTAAGGAAGATATAATTTCAGCTCTCCTAGCAAAAGAAAAGAGAACTATTGTAAGAGAATTAAAAGATGATTCTCAAACTGAGGTAGCATTAGTCTCCAATGAGGGACGCAATGCTATTATTGGAAGAAAATGGGCGACAAAACTTGGAATTGTAGTAATCAGGCAAATGATGTTCTCAAGGGAAAGATTGGGAAAAATGTAGCCATTATTGAAGATCCTCTAGATGCTGACTCTGGTGAAGGTGTTTTTTATGCATTTTAAAGAATTCTAGTTCTTTGAAGACAGGTAGCAAGCTAGTGTAGGCAAAGTTTAAAATGAATGGTTGCCTGGTTAGTTTGGGAGTCTATGACTTTTAAGAATCATACCTCTATGAGGGCTTGAGACAACTTGATGGAGCTCTGTGAGTGTAGCTCAGCATGGATTGTTGTCCAATGGTTTTGGAGGTCCATTATTCGAGAGTTCGGATAGGTGGTAATTCTGGAACTTGGGAGTTCAGCTTGATTGCTACACCCCTTAAGAGGGTTACAATTGGCAGCTTGATGGAGGTCTACTTGGTTGAAGAACTATTTTCAAAGAAAAGATTCTAAAGGATTCATGGTTTTGAGTGTTTTAAATTTGCTTATTTAGTTTGGTTTGTTTTGGTGTATCAAGTTTTAAAGTGGTGTATTAGAGATTTTTAAGACTTACTTTTGTAACAAAGTCACTTTGATGACTTTTTAAATTAGTTCATTTCTATCATTGGCTTTATTATTTTTAGATTATTTATAATGCATTGTTTTTTATCTTCAGTGCAAGCTCTATATAAGGAGGTGTTTGCCAATGTAATCCTAGAGGTGGTCTATTTTGTTTCCAAACACATTTGCCACCTTTAAAGTAAACTCTCAGTCAATAACTGAGATAATATAAAATGAAGAACCTTAAATACCTTGGTTATTCATATTTCAGCAGTTAGAATGGCTTTGTGGGAAAGAGTCCACATGAACCTTTTGATTTAGAATTGATTTGACAGCCCAAAGCTTCCCCCAAATGCTGTCCTTTATGTTCAAGTGGCTGAAGTTATGTCAATGGCAAACTATAAGCTTGCGTTGCATGGTATTATTAAGATTTCTGTAGAACTCTATACATAATCTCATCTTGATTCTCTCTTATCTTGATATTTCTCTATTTCAGCAATTTTAAAATGGTATCATACTGCATTTTCAGCTCCCCTTCATTATTTCAATCCTCCCACATTTTCAGTGTATAGCTGCCTAGCGTACCAGGAAGGTTTTTCCTATTGAAAATTTTCTTCCATTTTCCAAGCACTTTAATTTCTTAAAGGATCATGAATCTGGAAGATTTCTAAGATTCCTTATGGAGGCATAACATTTTGTGGCATCCACCCAAAAGTTGGTGGTGGTTAGTGTAGGTTACATTCTCAACTCCTGTGATTCATCTGTAGTGTTCTGTATGCCTTTTCATTCCCTGTAGTGCAATAGTGTTTCAATATGCTTAGTTCATTTGCTTCTAATTTAGTAGGAGAGAATCTTAATTGTTAAACTTACTCACTCAAGCTTTTAATATTTGTATTTGCAGAGACAATATTGCTAACTATTCAGAAAATTATACAGCTCAGTTTATTCTGGGCTATTGTGCCACATATATTTTTATGCAGACTTTCATGATTCCTGGGACCATATTCATGTCCTTGCTAGCAGGGGCACTGTTTGGAGTTATCAAAGGCCTTGTATTAGTTGTCCTGACTGCAACTGCTGGTGCTTCATCCTGCTATTTTTTGTCAAAGCTGATTGGGAAGCCTATCGCTTTTTGGTTGTGGCCTGAGAGATTGAGATTCTTTCGGGCACAGGTAATCTTTTCACTCATTTGCAGACACATCTATATACTGATGTGGATTTTCATTATAGCAAAACATTTTCTGGCACCAGAATAACTTTTTCAAATCTTATTAGAATTTTTATATTTTTGGAGAAAATTTAAATTTATTAAAACTAAATTTGCATTCTCTACATAATTTTCCTCCTAATGAGTAGATTTTGTGAAGACTCTCAAGCTCTCTGACTGTTTTAAACATGTTTTGCGCACACACATTTTAAAATTTAATATATAATGCAACATTATTTTCTATAAATAGTGGCAATTATCTAGTTATAGGACTTGAATCTTTAACTTTCACCCAAGTTTTGACTATGTTTTGTTTTATATTGCAGGTAGCTAAGCGCAGAGAGAGATTGTTGAATTACATGCTTTTTTTAAGGATCACACCAACCTTGCCAAACACTTTCATTAACCTAGCATCACCAATTGTGGATGTGCCTTACCACATTTTCTTATTTGCAACTTTGATTGGTCTCATTCCAGCAGCTTTCATTACAGTACGAGTAAGTAGTTTTGTCTATATAAATTGTTGTTACATGTTTTGGTAGGGCATAACACATTATCCTTTTTCCTTTGGAATATAAAATTTTGAATTTATTCTTCACAATGACATGTCTTAATCATATCCTTCTAAAATTTGATTTCTGTAAATTTAGGCTTGTAATGTGCTTCAACATTTTTAATAATGAATCTGTGGGCCATATCCTTCTACCCTGATTCTCAGTGTTTAGAGTATGATAAGCAAGGTGAAAGTAGTTGGCATATGCTTGATGAATGTGTTTACCATGAATGTTTTTAATGTGCTTCGACATTTTTAATAATAAATCTGTGACCCTATCATTTTACCCTGATTCTCAGTATGATAAGCAAGGTGAAAGTAGATGAATCATATACTTGATGAATGTGTTTGCTATGAATGGTTTTATAATGTTATTCTATGCAACCCAAAATGTATGTGGGACAATCATATTGGCAGTAGGTTGATATGCTTCTTGATGGATGATTGTTTTATTTTCTGTTGATTAATGTGCAAAGCTCCAAGACTAATAATCCTGTGATTCTTTGGAATGAAAGAATCAGTAGCAACATGTGAATACTATGGCTAATATAAAATGCTTTACAAGGAAGTTTTGTTATCTTCTTAATTTGCTTTCCACGATCTTGTAGCTCTGTTTCTTTATAAAGCAGTTAACTATATTCTGAAAATCTTTTTGCATTCAACTTTATAGTTTGTCCATCAGGATTCATATTATGCTATTTAACAATAAGGAGTCCATGGAACAATAACCTTTTTGACAATTTTGCATTCCATTATGCCTCTCATGAAGTGGCAGCTTGTTCCTGCATTAATATTTCCTTGGAAATGAACACAATGGTATGTTATTGTTTGATGGTAAAGTTTCTTGGAAAAAACACTGTATTAGCATGGCAATTTCACGGTTGCATATTGATTTTACCTATTTGGTATTTTAAAGGGGCTTACTAATTCAAATTAAAGCCTGCAGGTTGAAAAGGGTATATTTTGTATTACCATTATTGTTTAGTTCAGGAGATATGTTTATGTTGCTAATAGTATATATGTGGGAGGATGCACACTCATTTTAATTGTTTTTTTGAATTTTTTCTATTTCTTTTTTTTGTATATGTGATGTCATACTTCTTATGAAACAACAATATTTTTATCTAAGCTGGTTGGAAGAATAATGTCTTCTAATATTTTATGCAGGCTGGTCTAGCACTTGGGGAGTTGAGATCTGTACGAGATTTGTATGACTTAAAGACAATGGCAGTATTGTTTCTTATAGGCCTTGTATCAATTGCTCCAACCATTGTGAATAGGAAACAGACGCATGAATGAAACTGGATATTTTTGAAATTCGAGGGTATATTTTGAAATTTCCTGGTTGGAATGGTGGCCACTAATTTGGTGTCTTGATTTTGTTCACTGCCATAAGCTTAGCCATTGGAAAATTTATCAATGAGCTAAGATCGCTTGTATAGCATTTACTTGTCATTACATTATACATGAGATTCTGCAAACAATTCATTCATTTATTTTGATATGGATTTCATTGGCAGATTTTATACAACAGCTACTTTTTAACACGCAAATTAACATGATCCAATTCAAAACCAGAATTTGTTTATATGATAATTTTCATATCACATCCTTTCTTATTGCTACTTGCGATATTAGTTTTCTGGCCTTGGATAATAATAATTGTTTCAGACTTCTGTTGTTTTTTGAAGTTGATGGTATGCAGAGACGTGAGACTGCCAGGTTAAATGAGTGCATACTTCTAGGCTGTTTGACTAGTTAATGACATAAGCTACTGCCATACGCCAATATGGTTTACATTAAGCTTTAAGATATTTCAATTTTCATTCGTGTGTCTCAGGGCAGTGACTTTCTAGGTTGCTATAGACACATTTGCTGCTGTGTAGGCAAGTTAACCATTTTGGTATGAGACTCAATATTGCATAGAATGTGCAACTTCCATGGAAATTTGAGTGGAAACAGAATAAAAAAAATTAGCTCATTTATAATAGCAGTTTAGGTACAATAACCAATCCACGACGGTGTATTAAGAGCATTCCAGATTGATAGGGGTTCATTTTCTTTTTAAGATTAATTAGTGGGGTTTCTATGGGGTCCTCCATGCATAAGAAAAATACTACAATATAAACGAGCAAAACAACCATAACAGTTGAAGAGGACGGGGCAAGAGATACATATATGCATAAAGAGAGTATATATATATATATATATATATATATATATATATAGAGAGAGAGAGAGAGAGAGAGAGCTCTATTGGGTCCTCTGCCCTTGAAAGCATAAATAAAATATTACAATATAAACAAACAAAATGACTAACAGTTGTTGATTGAAAAACAGCAATAAAAAGAACATGCCTGCATATGCAGCTACCCACCAATGGTACCAAGAACCAAAAGTTACCACATTTGCACCCACGTGTCACCCATGCTAGTCGAAAACTTACTAATTCAGCACTCCCTACCTTTAACCTCAGGATTCTTCATAACTCCCCATCCAACCACTCTACATTGAAATTCTGATCAAAACTCCTGCCCATAGAAGGATTTGAGTACCAAGAAAGACCTCTTGTTGCTTAGGCCTATGTGTTTTATCACCAGTAGAAAATGGGGATGGTATGGTCATTGGAAACCTTAAGATGACCCTTGTTGTGGGTCACCACGATACCAGCCAATACCCTATTGTTGTCAACATAGTAAGCCCTATGTGCTAGTAATTCTTGCCTCATCCTCTTCATTTCACTGCAATCCACAATGCCTACTAGGAGCCATTTTTGTTTGGTTGATAGCTTTCCCTAGTAAAATTCTCCCTTTCATCTCCATCCTTGAGTTTGAAACAGGCATGTCAACAGAATATCTTGACAATCAAAAGATGAAGCAGTCAAATCTTCATCTCAGGAACAACCATTGTTAGCTCAGAGATTAGTCCTTGACAGAGGGTTTGGAGTGTGAGGCACCTCACCTCCTAACCATTCACCATCAAAGAACAAACTTCACAAACCCTACCGATATTGACTTGCTGCAATTAAAAATAGGTAGCGACTAATTATTAGGGACTTAACTGTTGCTATAAAGGTCTCAAACCTTGTGAGAATTTTGCCTCCTTGTCATGGTGCCAACTAGCCAGCCACCCAATCAAAGTGCAAAACATGTAGAGGACATTGAGTAGCCACCCTATAAGAAGCTGTCACCAATGAAACGAAAATTAACTGCCCAAAGCTACCTCATGGACCAAGACAAACAAAATTCCTATGTTCACCTATTGAATGCAATACAAAGAGCATGCATAAGAGAGCATAAAACACCCTCAACCGGCTATTAGCATAACACATCCCATAATTAAGTTCCTGCGTAAAATTGAAGGTACCCTTAAAGTCCAGAAGATAACATTTTGAAGTCTTAATAGGGCTTATAATTTAAGAAAGGGTCCATGGTGGATAATTTGGTACATATTTTCATTATCTTCACTTGAAAGTGTTTTTGACGGGGTTGATTAATAATCTGTCGTGTGATTTGTTGCTCAGTCTGATGGTGCAATGTTGCATGAATGTTGATGAAAGCAACCTTTTTTTTTTGACAGCAACAGAGAATGAGACTCTTGGCTCTTAACGTTGATGTTGCATAATGGACGTTACATCCATTTGGTAGGTCCTCTATAGGAATGCAGTGTGTGCTTATCCTTTTGACTTACAAAATGTAGAGTCCTATTTAATGCTATGGTTGAAACTTAGAATGCACCCTCTTTTTTGATCTAGTGAATTTGTAACATTTGTACTTCACGTATGTTGGTACTATGAAATGCATTATACAATGGCATTGCCAACTTGACACTCAATTAGGGGTTTTTATTTTTAAATAAAAAGGAGTCTCTTTGATTCCTAAAGCAAAATCATGTCACAATTTAAACAAATAAAAAACAAATGAAGTGCAACGAATCACAACTAATCTACTAATCAATGAATCACAACTAATCCACTAATCAATCTATAGGTGAAACGAAAGAAAACAAATAGATGTAGTACTTGGAATAACTCACCATAATTAGAGGAAGATGATCGTGACATCATTCATATAGCACGTAGAAGAACAACTCTATTGTGATCTAATGAATTTGAAACATTTTTTCTTTCTAATAGGAATCGGGAAATCCACTATATCAATTTGTAAATGTCTGCAATCCTCCATTTAAGTGTGAGAAGTGCCAAGGAGAATAATTCGATTCAGGCGGAGTATACATAATTGTGATGTGGACTTAATAGAAATAAAATATGATTAAAAAAATAGACAATGAATTTATAGAGTTGGGTGGTGGGAGAAGGATCAAAGGATATCTGTATATGGTTTCCATTTGCTTAATTATCTCCACTTTCATCATTAGCTTTTTATTTTAAAATATTATTTTTCTTTGTTGTTGTGGGAGGGTTTTATGTTTTTTTTTTTTTTTTGATAAAAGTGGCAGAGCCATGGATTTGATTAAAATAAAATGAAGTTTTAACAGTTCCCTGGTTCAGGCGGGCATACTGCCGGGAAAGAACCAGGAAGAAAACCCTCGGTTGTAGCCCGTAAAACAAAATATGAATTCCGAGATATCAAAAACTATATCGAATCAAAACCCACCCAACTCACATACATCCAAAAAAAGATACCCAAGGGAGAAAAGGGAAGAAGAAGAGGGGACAGATGGAGAAGGAGATATCCTTGATGTCGAGGGCATATCCAGGCGCCTATCATTCATCAATACCATAAAAGAAGAAGCTGACATTGGGGCCATATCCATCTCGAAGCACAATAATGGTACGAATAACCAGGAAGTCTGACAAAAAAGGTTCAGAGACAAAAGGATTGGCAACACTAATCAGCATGGAGGCAGACAAGCAGACTGGACGTTTTATTAGTAAAAGAATAGCCATGTTTAAACAATAATGTAGAAAGTCACTATGAGAGAGTAGTTAAGTATGGGAGGTGACTGATATTGACCTCTTGCTGCGGAAAAGGATAATCTATGGCTTTATTTGCAAGGAAATCATCCAACATATTAGCCTCCCTAAAACAATGCTTGAATTCGAATGATTGGAAGGACCTCAAATTATTGAGAATCAGATCTAATCTGTACTTAAGCTTCCAGGATGAGGTTTGTCTAGAGGAAACTATGTTGAAGTCCACCATTGAATCTCCTTCAACAATGATACGAGGGATATTCATGGAGATAACAATGGATAGACCGAGGAGAAGTGCTTCAGTTTCTGCCACATTGTTAGAATCAGGGGGTAATCTCTTACAAACTGCTCTCATGATTTTACCTTGTGAATCTCTAATAACAACCCCAGCTCCAGAAATGCCTGGATTTCCCCTAGAGGCACCATCATAATTCAACTTGATAAAACCACGTAGAGAAGCTATCCAAGTGGCAAATCGTCGGTCTAATGTAGATGACTTTGAGGTTTGGCAACCATGGGCTGGTATAATTTGGAGAAGGGACCAATTATCATGAATGAAAAAGTCCCATTTTGTGAAAGTTTTTTTGTTATTAATATGTTTAGTATGATAGGATATCATGACTTCAGAAATTGACTTTTTTATTCTATAAATAACACGTTCCCATGGAGAAGGCTTGTTCCTAAATACCCTCTCTTTCCTCTCAAGCCAAATGTTCCAGACAAGTATTGAGGGACTGATTTCCCACAGGGTAGCAAATGTAGAGGACTTAAACATTAAAGGCCATGATTTAAATTGATCACATATAGTAGGCCCAATTGCTGTTGACCACCCAAGTCTCTGAAAGAGAAAATACCAAGAGTCTTTGGCAAAGGGATAGTGGAGGAATAAGTGATCCGATGTTTCCATAAAATAACCACATAGGGTACAAGGAAATACTACCGTAATCCCAAGCCTATCAAGCCTTGCCCTAGTAAGGACCCTATCTTGAATGGCGAGCCAAGTAGAAACACTTGCTTTTGGAAGGCAGTCTGAACCCCATAAAAGTTTAGTAGGCCAGAGATCCTCTTGATGGTGTTGGAAGTTGGATTCGTAACCCATCTTAACCGTATAATGGCTCGAGGGGGAGCCAAGCCAAATAAGTTCATCTTGAAGAGGAGAGAACAATATAATTCTTGAAGAGAGTTTTGCTTGTAGCTCTGAAACCATGTCTAATGCATCTCTAACTTGGGGAAGAATCTTCCAATTTGCAAAGCCCTTATGAATATCTAAATAGTGGCACACTCGGTCACCCCAAGTATTCTCAAGGTAGCCATCCAAGGGAGACCAATCCCTTAACTGGGATAAGGGGCGGGGGGGGGGGGGGGGGGGGNTTCCACGATTCTTCCCAAAACTGGGCCTTGGATCCATCATGAATTAACTAGGACAGGGAGGGTAATATGAGATCCCGACAGGAGATCATGAAGTTCCACATAAGAGACCCCTTAGGTAATACATATATTGTGGAGATTCCTTCTCTGTCATTGGAGTCCAGATATTTGGATGTGATTAGCTTGGCCCGTTTTGTGTTTGGATTTTGATAAAATTTCCAAAGTAATTTGGCACCCAAGGCTTTATTTTGTAAAGATAAGTCCCTAATCCCCAAACCTTTACGAGACTTTGGCATGCAGACTTTAGACCAGGTAAGAAGAGGTAATTTTTTCTTCTTGGATACATTGTCTGCCCATAAGAAATCCTTAAGAATAGATTGTAATTCCTCTATTGTCTGCTTAGGCATACTGAGTACTGACATCAGGTATATGGGAATGACATTTAGGACCGATTTATCATAAGTATTTTTCCTGAAAGGGTTAGCCACTTATGTTTCATGAAAGGATACGTTGTGAAATTGCGGAAATAATTTTATCCCACAAAAAGTGTTTTTCTGAGCCAGGGAAAAATGGGATACCAAGGTATCGGCAAGGGAATTATCCAACTGAGAAGCCCCAAAAGTTTTGAAGACGTTGCTGAACTAATGGTTAAACATTCAAGAAGAAAATATTTGATTTAGCTGGGTTGACAAGTTGTCCAGAGCCCAGGGAATACTCATCTAAAACTTGTTTGACGACTCGAGCTTCAGATATTAAATCTTCTCCAAATAGGAGGGTGTTGTCTGTGAATAAATTATGTGTATGTGGGTCATTTCCATCATTTAAAGAGACACCCTTCCAATTTCCAATTTGTCTGGCATGAATGATTGACCTGCTAAGTCCCTCCGCCATAAGAATAAATAAGAACGGGGAAAGAGGGCCCACTTGTCTAATACCTCTGGATGATGAAAAGAAACCTTTGGGGGATCCATTAGTAATGATTGAAAAATGGGGAGGATACACAAGCCAAGATCCATTTAATCCAAATTTTATGAAAACCAAGCTTAGTAAGGACCAAGGCAAGAAATTCCCAATCGACCCTGTCGTATGCCTTCATCATATCTAATTTAAGAACCATTGCTGATTTGTTTTGTAGTCGAATATAATACAATAATTTACGAGCTAGAATGGCCCCTTCTGGTGTTTCTCTTCCAGGGAAAAAACCCCCCTGTTCTTCTGAGATAATTCTAGGAAGGATTATGGCTAGTCAAACAGAAATAGCTTTAGTAAAGATTTTCTACAACGAGTTGCACAATGAAAAAGGGCAAAAATCTGTAAATGTTTTGGAATTGTCTTTTAGGAATCAGTGTAATCCATGTATGATTCAACTCTTTAAGCATAGTCTTATGCATTCTAGCCTCTTCTAAGGCTAGAAGGATTTATTTTCCCATAAAATATCAACATTTTTGAAAGAATAACATAGTGAAGCCATTTGGCCCAGTGGCTTTATCCGGAGTCATGGACAAGACTACCTCTCTGAACTCGTTTAGTGTAAAAGGTGACAAAAGCATAATCTTGTCGGCTTCTGTGACACACTCAGGGATGGACATTAGAAGATCATTGGAAGGTTGTCCAGGTTGCTTAGTCAAAAGATTGGAGAAGAAAGAGATACCTTCCGTGGCTATGGCATTCTCATCTTCTATAATTCCATCAACAGTCTCAATCTGGACAATCCTATTTTCTCATGAAAGATATTTTTAAAACAATGAATATTCCAGTCTTTAATTTTGACCTTGAGGAGATGTAGTTTTTTAACCAATCTGAATATTCGAGTCCCTTCCATATACTGAGAATTCTCCCACCAATGTCTTAGTAATGAAATAAAGTTAGTATCTTGGAACCACATTGGTTCGATCTTGAAAGTGCCTTTACAATGAGAGGCAAAATCAGAGTTATGGAATAAAATCAGATAATGATCAGAACCTGAGATAGGTAGGATTAGTTAATGATAATCAATCTGTGAGAATTTATTTTAAGCGGATAATGATCAAAACTTGAGATAGGTAGGATTAGTGAATGATAATGATCAGAACCTGAGATAGGTAGGATTTCATTGCTTTTATGTTGAATTCATTGCTTTTACAATCTAATATAAGATCACGAGTCTAAGTTGATGTCCATTTCACTAAAGTCATACAAGGACAATCTTAGCTCATTCATCTTTTATTTATTGCATTTTGAGAGAATTTGAGTCTGGATGGCATAATTAAAGAATATACCATCATCCTCATCAATTGTACCAATTAATTAAATTACAACCTTTTGATAAAATTACAATTTTTACTAATAATTTTAATTATCAAATAATATTATTTTATATCTAAAACTCTCCTAAATCTTAAAAGCTTAATTATAATGACTAGCTTATCTATTTACATGGTTCAACACAATTTTGCTTGTAGTCATCCTAGTGTCATAAAATTATTGAAATTAGAGGTGTTCAATAAATTGATTATCATTAATATTGAATGTAGGTGTCGTATGTTGAATATTGGATACATACACAATACAAACTATGTTTTTCTAATCTAATCCTCCAAAGTTTTATTTTTTTGATAAATAATTATCAACATTTTATTATTTAGAAAATAATATAACAAAAAAAATATTACACATTAAAAGATGGGTAGATTATGAGATAACACCTTGAGAATTATATAAGCCTCACCTGGAAATATAAAAAAACATAAACATAAAAGCTGTTAAGCAACACGAGTAGGTTACAACAAGTCCCAGTCACTCAACTTGCCCCACATATCAGTGGGGTCTAAAGTCCAAAATTTTACTTTGAATTTTAATGCCATATTGAATAAACGCAAAGGGAAACCTATTTATACATTTTTTGGGCGTAGGTCAACTTAAAATAAATTTTAAAATTTATGTGAGAATTTTTTCCCACCTCAGTCATTTTTAATGCCCTTGCATGCCATTTATTGCGTATCCAATCTAAAAATTCGTTATGTTTTTGAGTAGGCATTTTTTGTGACTTCTTTGTGAAATGAATATCTTTCATTACTTTTCTAGTCTATTTTATTAGTGTATATTTAGCTATTCATTTCTTTTATTTTGTATTTAGTTTAGCATCTTAATTTATTAAAATATGACTTTACCTTTTATTTTGGAGTCACCTTTCCTTTGATATATATATAAAAAACTTTTGCACATCCCCAGACCCCTTCCCAAACCCCTAATTTGTGTATAAAACTCAAAGGGGTTCAAAAGTGTTTATAACAAAAAACTTTAACTAGAAAATTAACTTGAAGATGATCAAAAGGAGATTGAATTTTCTAGTCAATCCGTGAGACTAATCTTCTGCCAAATTTCAGAGGAAACATTGAGGAATATGCTGATTGGATTGACCTATTCCCAGGAATAGGCCGACTGGGTCCACCTATTCCCAGGAATAGGCTGATCAGGTTGGTCAATTCTTCCCAAAAATCACATAAATTTGGCCTGAGGGTCTGAATTGAAGAGGGGATACCAAAATGAAAAGCGAAATCACGATTGGAATACTGGAAATCAATGCAGGAGCCCATACATGCTACAATGGGGCCAAGGTTAAATGGAAAATTACATAGTGATGCAATTTTAGGATAGTACATTTAGCCCTCACTTTAGCGGGAGTAGGAGTCCACTTCATGCTCATGGAAAAGGAGAAGAAATTGAGAGAAAGAGAGATCATGGGAAAAAAATGCAAAAAGATCAAACATCATTAAGTTTAAGGACACAAGCGCCCAAACAAAGGATCTCAACTTAGACAATAACGTGAAAAGGTACAAACAAAAATAATGAAAAGACAAAAGATGCCAACATAAGAAAAAGGGTTAGTAATAAAAAAACTCCAAATCCACTAGCTGAAGAGACCTCGATTAAGAAAACGTCTCAACTGCTAGTTTCATATTCAAAAAGCTATGTCGAAAGCACATGTAGTGACATGGAAAGGGCAAGAGCATATGCCAAAGTCAAGATAAGACCCCATGGTCTTACCCACTAGCAATGCTATGAGAGCATGGAGAAAAGAGAGAGACCATGAATCCAATGGGCTAGAAAGTTGCATTATCCTAGGTGATCCATGGAAGAAAATAGAAGGAAAGAGTAGAAAGACTAGCAAGTTGTGTTATTCTAGCTCCACCCATCCCAAAAAGAGAGCTTGGAATAAATGTATAATTGATGGTCTAGCAAGTTATGTTATGCTAGTCAACTCTACCTAGAAAATGCAATAAAATAGGTCAAATAGTCTAGCAAGTTGTGTTATGTTAGTTCAATCAATCCCAAAGGATAAAGATAACCAAGAAAACATCATCTCCAAGGAAATTCATAAAATAACACACACATGCAATCAAATGCACATGTGTAAAAGGACTATCCTAAGGATAGCGTCGTCTCCTAAGGAATTCGCTAAATAACCAATAGGCGTGCAAAAGGAACACACAAGGGTACAAAAGGAACACATAGGGGTACAAAAATCACACACATGGGTGCAAAAGGATATAATTGTTAGTCTAGCAAGTTGCATTATTCTAGTCAACCCATCGAAAAACATAACCAAGCGAAGCACTATTCACATGGTAACTCACCATAGGAGGATTAGGCCCAAGGAAAGTATTGTCTCCAAAGAAATCCACTATATAATACACAAGGAGGCCGCATGTATGACCCCTCCTTAAGATGGAAACAAAAGGCTACAGTGATAACTTAAGGAAAAGAGAACAAGGATACCTACTTCCAACAACAAGGAGATATTCTTAAAACAACAATGTTGGCCGTAGCCTTAAAACAAAGAGGCAAGACTCTTGTTAGAAAAGGAAAAGATAATTGTGAATGGATGTCTTGCAACAAGTGGAAAGAGACCCTAGGAAGGAAGAGATATTTGTTACAAGACATCTACCTCCAAGAGGAGTTCTTGAACAAACATAACATCTTCAAGATGAAGAGATGGGGAGGAGAACAAGAACTCACCCTTTTAATCCCCTTATTGCTAGGTGAAAAATAGATTATTGATGAAGGATGACACACTCTAAGCCCCCAAGTAAGGGTATGTGTTTAGGATGAACATGCTTCCACAAATAAGAAAGAGGTCGTGATCAAGGATACACACCTCTTGCATAAGAGAGAATCCCAAATCAAGACAACTAATTCCGCATAAGAAAAGGATGTCACATGGTAAACAAGCACCACTCCACCAAGTGGATCCTTAGAAAAAGGGAAAAAGACACAAAGAAAACCCCTTTCCCCGCAATCATAGAGGCAAGAGAAACGATAAAACATTATGCAATCTATGTTAATGATAAATTGCAATAGATATACACTTCCAAGTAAGGAAGATATTGTAAACAAGGATACCAATCTCTAGAAAAGAGAAAGACCCTAAGATAAACAAGTCCATGCAAGGAAGGACATCATGTTATAATTGATACAAATAACAAAGAGACAATGGATCTTCTAGAAAAGAGAGAACAACACATTATACACCCTAAGTGAAAGATAATTTATAATAGATATGCACTTTGAAGCATGAAAAGGGTTGTTTGACAAATATGAAATGATTTTCATAAAAAAAAGAATTCCACGCAAGAAAGGATATGCCATTATAAAAGATGCAAATCAACAAAGAGAAAATGGGTCTTTCAAGAATGATAATAGATGGAAGAGAGAAACCTTTCCTCCCAAGCAGCAAGACAAGGAAACAAGCCTATTATGCTGCTTAGAATGAAGGCTTGAAAAGTAAAACATAGCATCATGCAAAATAAAGTGCCCCCAATGAAGTAAGCCACTAAGATTGAATGATGTAGAGCAACATAATAGGCAAAAAGAATTCTAAGACATATTTTTTATATCAAGAAAAAGTATAATATCTGTTGTTAAGAAAATAATAGATCTATCTACTATATCTTGAACAAATTGTCTAAATTTAATACATCAACAAGAGAAAATGTTTTTTGCGATGATGGAAAAGACAATGAAAATCACCACTATGAGATCTTTTATTCTATGGAAAATGTTTAAAAGGAAAATAAATTTTAGTATCATATTTAAGTCTTCAAAATATTCTCTTAGCCAAAGCCAAATGGTCATCAAAAGGATATGTAACAATGTATGGGATTCGTACAAGAATTTTTAAATGAGGATGTGTAGCTTGGGAGGAAGAAGGATCAATAGGATTGGAAGAAGAAGGATTTTTTTTTAGCTTGAGGTATAAAGGCTATGCCATTTCTAGTGACTTGTGTAGGAGGATATATAGGGACCTTTATGCCTTGTTCATGAATACCAATACCTTGTCCAATATAACCTTGTTGAGAAGTAATGTCATAATCACATTGTATTTAGCCTTTAATGTAAAGCGGGGACACTCATCTTGAGATTTATGGAAATGTGTAGTATAAAGAGGAATATGAAGAGAATTGTTCTCTTTAGAGAGATTAGGATGCTATCACTATTTGCATCTTCTTTAGGCAGAGAAGAAGGATAAGTTTTATAAAGATCTTCATGTTTACTTAATGTTATTTTGGGAGATAAATATGTTGCGAATGTGATTTCCATTGTCATCAGTGGTTTTTATTGATGTCAACATATCTACCTAGTTGATGAGGTTCATTTTGTGGTATACTGGTAATTCTAGTTGATGAGGATTTCTATTTTGGCTAAATGCGCATTGGAGGGCATGCTGTGACGATCTATCCTTACCGAGTTTGTCCCAGTCCCATTTATGTTGTTACGTGCTGAGATTTATTCTTTTTGGGACCATACCGATCTGGATATTGGTTAATGTTTTTCAGAGTGACTGTTTGCATTGTAATGTGTATTTTCTTGTTTGGCAGCTTCGAATGTCATGAAGAATGTGTAGCGCATTGATTTGAGTGAGGAGGTTTTGTGCGGTCCACGTTTCATTCCTCACCACAGTGGGAATGTTCAAGTGTGACCTATTTCAAATTATGTTAGGACGACTTGGATGTTTTGTGATGACATGAATCGGTATATGTAGAAGATGATATATTTCGATGAGATGATGTATGTATGTATACGAGTGTGTGAAGAAGGAATATAACTCACAATATCTTACTCTTTGTGTGAGCGTCTGTTACCAAAGGAAACAAAAAGGTGCTAGTTACTTCAGTGGTAGATTTATTGTTACTAATACTCTTTTGGTAGTTAGCTAGTTTCTGTAGGTAGTGAGCCTCTTTGTATCAAAAGTTAGCCAAGTTAGATTGGGTGGTTTTCATTGCACCAAAAGCTCAAACTGTTAATGCCTGATACAACTACTAGACTTATAGAATCCGCATGAGGCTGTTAAACCCTTGTCACCAACCGCTGCATGGCCTAACCGAGACCAAGGGTGTACACCTTGCAACAATCCCACCCTCAGGACATGCATGGGGTTGGAACCTGTGACCTTAGCTCTGATACCAATTATTAGATTGAGTGGTTTCTATTGCACCAAAAGCTCAAACTATTAATGCCCGATACAACCACTAGACTTATAGAATCCACAAGAGGCTGTTAAAACCTTGTCACCAACCACTGCATGGAATGACTGAGACCAAGGCGTGCACCTTGCAACAAGACATTAGCTATGCTAGCTATTTTGTATTTAGGGTAGTTAGCCTAACCGACAATGAACCTATCGATTGTGAGCCTTACCTGCAATGAGAATTTACAAATCATCTTAACTGGTGTCACCTTAACCAATATTTTACACTGGAGAATAGCTCTCTATGTTTTTTCCCACCTTGGGTTTCCACGTAAAAATATGGTGTTCAGTATTTTGTGTTTTTCATGTTTACATATGTTATAATTTTTTGAATGCTATATCAGTTGAAGTTAAATTGAGAAAAAGTTTTGAATAAATAATTCACCCCCCTTCTTAGTTAGTCAACCTATTCAACAATTGGTATCAGAGCTTTGGTTCCTCGGTATAAATCTTAACAACTTGAGGTAGATCTAATGCCACACAAATTGAACATTCCTATGTTTGAGGGATCTGATTACCATACCTAGAAAGAACAAATGAGGAGTTACATAATCTCAATGAGTTACAACACTTGGAAAGTTGTGGAGACAAAGTATGTTGCACCATAAAATGCGAGTGGACCTTCTACTGCTGATGAGATTTCAGCCTGTGAAGAAAATGAAAAGACAAGGTATGCTATTTTTACTGCTTTATTAGAAAATGAGCTTGCAAAAGTTATTTCTTTGAAAACTTCTTATGAAGTTTGGGAAAATCTGAAAACGATGAAAGAGATTTATGAAGGAAATGATAGAGTGAAGTTATCAAAGAAGTTGGCTGCCAAGCGTAGATATGAAAACTTGAAGATGGATGAAAATGAAGATATAACCAGTTATTTTTAGAAGATTGACAATGTAGTGTATAAGGTCAGAAATCAAGGAGGTACCTTGACAGATGAGAACATTATGGAGAAGATTCTGGTGACCTTATCGAAGAGTTATAATGATAAGATCTTTGTTATTGAAGAAGTGTATAGTCTGAATAAGTTTACCCGAGAGAAACTCTTTGGCACCTTCATCACATTTGAGATGAGAAAGTTCATAAAAGATAAAGAGAAATTCGAGAGAACCTTTAAAAAGCCACAAAGATAGAAGATGATGTGGATGATGAAAGTTCAGATGAGTTGAAAGAAAACTTTACCACAAAACTCAAGAAAGGTATTGGAAAATACACTGGTATGTTACCCCTTAAATACTTTAGATGCGGAAAGATTGGTCATATTTATACTAGATGTCCGAAAAAGGGAATGGAACACAATTTCAAAAGGTTTAACAAGAAGGCTTATTAAGTCAATGAGAACGCTAGTATATAAGATGATGAATCAGAAGATGAGGACATTTTGTTTTTGACAGAGGAAGATGAACCTAAATATGATATCTCTAACATTATCTAAGATATGATGAACTTACTGCCTTATATGTTATAAGAAACAAAGGTAAATGGTTGATTGATGGTGGATGTTCACATCATACAACTAGTGATAAAAGTAAGTTTGAAACTTGAAAAATATGATAGTGGAACTGTTAGTTTATTAGATAATAAAAAAACACATATTGTTGGAATTGATTCTATTACTTTTGATGGGAAGAAACACTACCAATGTTTATTATGTGAAGGGCTTATATCATAATCCATTGAGTGTTGGAAAGATGTGCAAAAATGGATACAATGTTGTGTTTTAGGATAATGGTTGTGAGATCCGAAAGAAGTCTTGAAATTTTATTGCTGCTGAAAGAAGGACAATGGGAGATATGTATCAACTAAATGGAGCTATAGAGAAATGCTTGGTAACACAGATTGATGATAGCTGGCTTTGGCACCAGAGGACGTGTCACATAAAATTTGATAATTTGGTAAGAATAAGTTCAAATTGTCTTGTGAGAGATTTACCAAGACTAACAAAAAAGGACATTATTATTTGCAGAGGATGGAAAAAAGGGAAGAAAACAAAAAAATAATTCAAAGGAAAGGAAGAATTTTGTACCGGTTTGTTAGATCTTGTGCATACATATCTATGTGGTCCAACCAGAACAAGGAGCTTACAAGGTGAGAAATATTTCATGCTTTTGGTTGATTATTCCAGATTTACTTGGGTTGCATTCTTAAGATAAAAATCAGAGGCATTAGAGAAGTTCAAGATATTCAAGGCAAGAGTTAAAAATGAAAGTGATAGAAAAATCAAGTGTTTGAGGTCTAATAGAGGAGAGTTTATGTCGGATGAATTTAATTTTTTTTGTGATAAACATGACATTAAAAGATAATTACCTGCCATATGGACACCACACCAGAATGGTGTGGTAGAAATGATGAATCAAATAGTTCAAGAGGTGGCCAGAACAATGATCAAGGAAGCATGATTAACAAAGATCTATTGGAGAGAAGCTATACACACTGTAATATACACTCTTAACATAGTACTTTTTAGTAGGTATGGGAAAAAATATTATGAGCTATGGCATGGAAGAGCACCAACAGTGAAGTATTCCAAGATTTTTGAGAATAAATGCTATATTCGAAGAGATGAAGACAATCTTGGGAAGTTTGATAGAAGAGCTAATGAAGGTATATTTTTGGGATATTCTACAAGGAGCAAAGCGTATCGGTGTTACAACAAGAGACTAAATAAAATGGTTGAAAGTGCGAATGTAAAATTTGATGAAGATATTCACAAAAATTCTATTAGGAACATTGAATTTGAGTATCATGAATTTGATGATAGAGAAAAATAAGATAAAAAAGAAGTAGAAGAGATAAAGGATGCTCTGACATCTACAACTAAGACACCAAGGTATGTACAAAAAAAGCATTCAAAAAATTAGATTATAGGAGATAAGAACAAAAGAGTAATCACAAGAAGTAGAGCTGCTCATAAACATGTACTATTATGTCTACTTTCATAAACTGAGCCACAAACTATTGAAGACACTTGTAATGATCAATGTTGGGTAAAGGAAATGAAAGAAGAGCTTGATCAGTTTAAAAAGAATTAGACTTGGGAGCTTGTTTCCAAACTACCAGGCAAATATGTGACATGGAACAAAGTGTGTTTTTTAAAACAAGATGGATGAGAATGGAAAGGTGATAAGAAACAAAGAAAGATTGGTCTGCAAAGGTTATACTTAGATTGAGGGCATCAATTTTGAATAAACATATGTTCTTGTTGCCTAGATGGAAGCAATCAGAACATTCTTGGCTGTTACAGCCTTTAAAAGGATTTCAAAGTGTATCAGATGGATGTAAAATCAACATTCTTGAATGAAGAACTAACAAAAGTCTACATTGAGAAACCAGAAGGATTCAAGTCACAAAGTGATCCAAATTTTGTTTGTAGAATGAAGAAGGCATTGTATGGATTGAAGTAGGCACTTAGGGCCTGGTATGGCAGATTAGAAAAATATTTGATTGAACAAGGATTTAAGAAGGGATTTGCTGATAGTAATTTTTACTAAAAGATGATTTATGATTTGATCTTTGATTGTTATAGTCTATGTTGATGATATAATCTTTAGCATAAATGATGATATGTGAAAATGTTTTTTTGACAAAATGAAGAAGGAATTCAAAATGTCTATGATTGGTGAGTTAAATTTATTTCTTGCTTTGCAAGTAAAACATAACAGTAAAGGAATTTTCATTTCTTAGTCCAAGTATGTCAAGGAATTATTGAAGAATTTCAGATTGGAGAATTCAAAACTAGTTAGTACCCCTATTGTTACTGGATGCAAGTTAACAAAATAAGATGATTAACCAAAGGTTGATGTGAGTAAATACAAATCAATGATTGGAGGATTGTTATACTTGACTGCTACCACAATATACATTATGTATGCTATTTTTCTGGCTACATAGTTTCAACAAGAACCGAAGGAATCACATGTTGTTGCAGTGAAAAGGATTTTCAAATACTTGAAAGGAACAAAATATTTCAGCTTATGGTACTGTAAGGACTCGGGCTTTACTCTGATAGCTTATAATGATGTGGATTGGACTAGTTGTATTTATAACATGAGGATTACAAGTGGTGGATATTTTTTCTTGGCTCCTGGTTGGTTGCATGGTCAAGTAAGAAATAAAATTATGTATCTTTATCTACTTTTGAGGAAGAATATATTGCAACATCTTCTTACTACACTCAAGTACTTTGGATGAAACAAACGCTGAAGGATATTGGCATATCATTTGATGATCCAATATCAGTTATGCGTGATAATACCAGTTGTTAGAATAATACGCAGAAAAATGCAAATATAAATACACAGAAAGAGAACACAAAGACACAAAGATTTAACATGGTTCACCCAATCCTTGGGCTACGTCCACCAACAGCGAGTCCAATATCTTTATTATTATCTAGCGGTTACAATCAGAAAAACTTGCAACTCAATATTGTTGCAGAAAGCTACCAAAATCCCTCATACCATGAAATATCGAAACCCTAAGCCCTTTTCACAAGTCTATTTGACCTAACCTAATTAGGGCAAAAAAAATACTCTAACAAATGGAGAATTGATGGTTGACCCTTTACAATATCATTAAGTCATTGTTGGCGTGGGTGCTACCCCTCGACCCCGCCCTGGGGCGCTGCCCCAAAGGGTCCCCGCAAGGGGCGCTGCCCCTTGACCCCATCAAGGGCTTTGCCCCTTGACCCCGCTTGGGCGCTGCCCTAGGACCCCGCAAGGGGCTCTGCCCCTTGACCCCGAGCTTGGGGCCCAAATAGATATGTCAAGGGGGGAAACCGCGCCGAAAGAAACTGAGTCTGATTAGGCTCCATATACATAACACCAATACTATAAATATTTCTAAAAATATAGTACAACATTCCAAAATGAAGCATATAGCAATTAGATATCACTTTTTGAGGGAGAAGGTATTGGACAGTGAAGTGAAGCTTGAATATGTACCTACAAAAGAGAAGAATACAAATATTTTCACCAAACCATTATGCAAGGGCACATTTGAGTATCTAAGGCAAAAATTGGGGGTCCTACCCCTTTCTGGTCTGCACTAATTGCACCGAGGTGTGGATTGACCCAGGACATTGTATGCTTATTATTTTATGGGTCAAGTCTTGGTGACTTCCTATTAGAGGGAGTAGAGTGAGTTTTACGGGGGGAGTTTGGTCCTTTTTCATTGTTGTCAAAGGGGGAGTAGAAAAAAGTTTCAATGCTAGCATCTTAAGTTAATTTAGTTTTTTGTTGATGGATGTTTCCATCAATGCCAAAGGGGGAGATTGTTGCGAATGTGATTGCTCTTTTCATTAGTGGTTTCCATTGATGTCAACATATCTACCTAGTTGATGAGGTTTGGTTTGTGGTATACTGGTAATTTTGGTTAATGAGGATTTCTGTTCCGGTTGAATATACACCAAAGGACGTGTTATGATGATTAATCCTTATTGTGTTTTTCCTAGTCCCATTCATGTCATAACATGCTGAGATTTAATATTTTGGGCTAAAACAAATTGGGATATTGGTTAATGTTTTTCAGAGTGACCATTTGCATTGTAACATGTATTTTCCTATTCGTTGGCTCCGAATGTCGTGAAGAATGTGTAGCGTGTTGATTTGAGCGAGGAGGTTTTGTGTAGTTCACCTTTCATTCCTTACCACCGCGAGAATGTTCTAGTGTGACCTATTTTAAATTATGTTAGGTTGACTTGGATATTTCATGATGACATGAATCAATATATAGAAGATGATCTATTTCAATGAGATGATGTATGTATGTATGTATGCAAGCGTGCAAAGAAGGAATATAACTCAGAAGATATTCTCTTTATGCGAGCGTGTGTTACCGAAGGCAATAGACTAGTGCTAGTTACTTTAGTGGTGAATTTATTATTATTAATACTCTTTTGGTAGTTGGCCAGTTTATGTAGGTAGTGAGCCTCTTTGTATCGGTAGTTATCTGTTAGCTGTGATAACTATTTTGTATTTAGGGCAGTAAGCCCAATTGATAGTGAGCCTACTGGAAGTGAGCCTTACCTACAGTGAGAATTGTACAAATCACCTTAATCAGTGTCACCTTAACCAGTGTCACCTTAACCAGTGTTTTACACTTGAGAATAGTTCTCCATGGTTTTCTCACTTTGGGTTTTCATGTAAAAATATGGTGTTCATTGTGCATGGTGTTTTGTGTTTTTCATGTTTATATATATTACAATTTTCTGAATACTATATCAGTGTTACCAGCTGAATTTATATGGATAAAAAGTTTTAAATAACAGATTCACCCTCCAACCCCTCAGTTATTCGGCCTTAACATTAGGATTATTGAAAATAATTTGATAAAAAGAGGAATGTTTAAGATTACTAAGAGACACCCTAGGAGAAGGATTAAGGTTATCTATGCCAATGTCACCTTTAGGTTCATCATTTCTAATAAAGACCCATATGTAATTAACATATCCCATGCATTTTGTTAAAAAATCTATGAGAAAATTACATGAAATACTAATAAAAGTCTTGAAAAATTCTTTGTAAGGAGTAAGAACATTTGAAATTATCATGATGCCATATGCACAAGAATACTGCGAAGGAATACAAAAACCATGATCTCAAGAGAGTATTCTCTACTTTGTTGGATTGATAAGTAGAAGTAAGAAGGAATATAAAATAATATGAGGTATCACCACCAATCCAATTTTGTAAAATCCATGATGAAAATGAAAGATACCCAAATCAGATCTAGGAATGCAATGTATAGAAAATTAGATGTAGACACCAAATCAGAATGGAAATGTCATGCGTGAGGCTCAATGCGATGTAACATAAGAAATTAGGGCTAGGGATGGGGATCCTATTTCCTATAGGGTAAGTTCACAAAGATGGGGGACCAAAAAGATTCCACTCATCTTTTTTCTCCCCAAAAACCATAGGGTGTGCACCATTTATGACACACACCATATGGCTTGGTGCACCGAGGCTAAGGATTGGAACCACCAATCCTATATGTCACACGCCATATAAATGGTATAATGAATTTCAAATACATACCCTACAATTCCATTTAATTTTCACTTGCAGTCATGACTTGGAGAGAGGATAATTTTTTAGAAGGGCGTACACCATTTCTTGAGAATTATTTTTTCTATAGGTGTGTTTGATCTCTCTCTCTCTCTCTCTCTCTCTCTCTCTCTCTCTCGGGGGAAGGGAAAGAGTTGAAAGAAGATGGAGAAGACAGGGAGAGAGTTAGAGAGGGGGAAGGGAGAAAGGATTTAATATTTAGTGTTTATGGTTATAGGGCTTAGAGCTTAGCTTTGGAGAGAGACATGTAGGTAGATGGGTGAGAGAGGAAGAGAGTGAGAGATATGGGGAAGAGGAACATAAGGGAAAGGGGAGAGAGTGAAAGAAGGGGAAGAAAGAGGGGGTAAAGGGATAAAAGAAAAAAGGATTTAGGGTTTTAAAAATAGATGGAGAGAGAGACCCTCCCTATATTTTTCTAAACCCTAAACCCTAAGACTTAAAACCTAAATCATTTCTATCTTTATCCCTTTCCCCCTCTCTCTTCCCCTTCTATCACTCTCTCCATCTTTCCCTTATGTTCCTCTTCCCCATCTCTCTCCCCTCTCTTAATCTCTTCCTCTCTTCCCCATCTCCCTGCTTCTCTCTCTTTAAACCTAATCCCTAAGCCCTAAGCCCTAATCCCCAAACCCCAACCATATAACCATAACCATAAATATTAAATCCTTTCTCCCTTTCTTCCTTAACCATCTCTCAATCTCTCCCCCCTCTCTCATTCTCTCCACCATCTCACTACAAATTTATTCATTATCTCTCTCTCTCTCTCTACCAATTGTACCATTGGTCTTGACATAGATAATGAGGAGAGAGATAGATACTTGGTGATGCAAGGAAGGATGAATATGAGAGAAAAAATAACAACAAGAGAAATAGAGGAGTAAGATGAGATGGAGAGAGATGCAGACATGGAGGGATGAAAGACCTAGGGAGAAGCAAGATAGAGGGGAAGATGCAGAGATAATTTGGGGGGAGAAAGAGGTGAGATGGGTGTTCAACGAGGAAGGGTGAGACATAGAGGAAGAGAGGAAGAAAAATGAGAGACCTAGATAGATGATGTATATTCATGTTAGGAGATTAGTTGTGGCCTTATAATGGAAAGATGCATATTTAACATTTGGCATGCACCATATATGGCACACATTATATGTGGCAAATAGTATTTAGATGCTACAGTTGCAACCACAACTAATTTGAGTGACCAATGTGCAAGATAGGTGACTGGTGAGCAGAGACAGAGTTGTTAACATGTTACATTATTTGTGTTCTTGAGCGATAAGTGATAAATCTTTGATCGATGATTCAAGTTAAGGTTGTGGTAGGATCGATTGAGTTAGTCGAGATCTGGTGATGCGCCTTCGTGATTGGAGGTGATGATCTAAAATCACATTGCTTGATGCTAGCATGTGGAAAAGATTCTTCAGGAAGCTTGTGTTTGGTCAAAACATGTTTGAATCCTTGCACAACATTCTAGGTAAATTTTGTATTGGTTGACACAGTCTTGGAAAAATGTTTTATGCATTTAATTTTTTTATGTGGCTCATTGGATTTAAGAGGGATATTTTGAAATTCTAATTTAGGGTTTGATCAAGGCGATGGCCTTAAAATTTTAGTATATAATGGATGGAGTTCAAGGTTAAGAGTGTTGATCATGTGTTGAAGAAGTGTGGTGTAAAGTGTGAGTTGCGATCAAGCCAGGGAAGAGTTAAGTGTGTTGAGAAGATATTGTGTGCTTAGTGGATTTGATCAAGGAGAGGTAGTGCTATTCTACAGATCATTCTTTATGTTGTTCTCTAATAGTTGCAACAGGTTAAATCCCTTAATAGGGTAGATCCTAATAGATCTTTTGTTGTAAATCCTCTAACAAGGTGACACTTTATCAAGTGTTTAAAGTCCTCTAAAAATGATACTCTTAATAGGGTAAAGGTCCTAACTGGCCTAAGGTAAATCCCTTAATTGGGTAGCACCTAACAGAGCTGTTGTAAACTTTTAACAGGGTTAAGCTCCTAATAGGGTGTACTTTAGAAGAGTACAACATTTAGTGGGTACAAATCCCCACCGTGGTGTTTTCCCTATTTGGGTTTCCACGAGATAAATATGTCTGCCAAGTTTGTGGATGGATTTGGATGCTTATGATTTTCATTTGATGTTATTAAGGTTAATCTCGTGAATCTTGGTTTAAGTTTTAAGATAGAGTAGTTTGGATTATTTGGTAGATTACTAATTCTCCCCCCTCTTAGTAATCTGACCTCAGGACTAACAATTGGTATTAGAGATTTGGCCCACTTTTGTGGTGAAGCTTAACAACTTTAGGTAAAGATCTGAAGATGATGAGAAAGGAAGGTCCTAAATTCACAAGAGAGAACAATTCAGTATGGTGCGATCAGATGAAGCTCTATATTAAAGGTATGGGTGATTAGTATTGGGATCATGTTAATAAATATACTGTCCCTTCAAGAACCCTGACTACAGATCAATTAAAGGAAAGGATAGACATAATGCTACTATGGAAGCTATTGCTAGTACTCTTTCAGAAGCAGAGTATGTTGATATCAAAGACTTGGATACTGCTAATGAGATATGTGAAAATTTGAAAACCATCTATGGTGGAGATCCACATGTGTAGAAGGCGAAGGTTGATAGTTTGAGAGGAAAGTATGATTATATGAGGATGCAAGAAAATGAGAACATTGACCAATACAGTCAGAGAATTAAATAAGTTGTTACTTCTATTTGAGGTGCTGGTGGTAATCTTCTTGAGGAGGATGTGGTAAGAAAAATGTTGAGAACTTTATTGCCTCAATATGCTATTAGGGTTTCAACTATACAAGAGCTCAGATCTCTAGGAACTTTATTGTTTCTCTTAATGCATTAATAGGGAAATTAACTGCATTTGAGTTAATCAATTTTGACACCAGTATGCCTAAAATTGAAGATGCTTTCAAGTCATCATTGAATCTTGCACCATCTAGGAAAGGAAATGAGATAACCAAAAATTCTTCAACTTGTTTTCCTAATGATTATGGATCTATCTTATCTGAAGAAAGAGAAGAAGAAAGAGAATTGGAGGAATTGGAAGCTTTATTTTCTAGAAGGCTGCCTAGAGGGAAAGGTAAATATAAGGACAAGTTACCTTTGAAATGATTTGAATAGTAACAAAATTGGACGTATTGCTTATATTTGTCCTGAAAATGATAGGAAGGAGAAGCCAAGAAGATCCAATGATAAAAAAAATAAAGTATGCTACCTAATTGAGGAAGGTGTTATCGATGAGGAATCTGATGGAAGAGATGAAGAATAAATTGTGTTTGTTATAGTAAAGGAAGAACCCTCAGAAGAAGGTGAGAAAGATTTGGTTTCTAACATGAATCACAGTGGTAACTGGATTGTTGAAAGTAGGTGCACTCATCATATGACCAGTGATAGAAGAAAATTCATCAATATGGAAGAATGTGATGGAGGCTCGGTGAAATTAGGGAATGATGCTCCATGTATGGTAATAGGTAAAGGATCTATTGCTTTGACTAATACAAAAAATTGTGGTGATGTTTACTGGGTTGATGGTCTAAGATAAATTTTTTTAAGTGTTTCTCAGTTGAATGACAAAGGATTTAGATTGGAGTTCAATGGAGGTAGTTACAGGATTATTGGGAAATCAAGAGATTTGATTGCTATCGGTAAAAAAACTAGAGGTAAATTATTCCATTTGAATTTTACTATTAAGAGCTGCCTGATTGCTAAGGTAGAAGATTGTTGGTTATGGAATAAGAGGTTTTGTCATGTAAATTTTGATAACCTGATCAAAGTTAGTAAGATGAAGTTAGTGAGAGGTTTTCCTAACCTCATGAAACCAGACAATGTAACGTATAAAGAATGTCATCTTGGGAAGTTAACTAGTTCTAGTTTCATCAGTAAAAAATATTCTTTTGTAAGTATTTTAGATGTGGTTCATACCGATCTGCGTGGTTCAATGAGAACTCAAAGTAACTATGGTGATAGATATTTTATTTTGTTTGTTGATGATAATTATAGAATGATGTAGATTATATTTTAAGGGATAAATATGAAGCTTTTTACATGTTTAAGATCTACAAAGCCATAGTGGAGAAGGAGATTGGTAAGACTCTTAAATGTCATAGATCTGACAGAGGAGGTGAGTTTACTTCACAATAATTTACTACATATTGTGAAGAACAGGAAATTCAAAGACAAATGTCAGCTCCTAGAACACCTCAACAAAATGGTATTGCTGAAAGAAGAAACAAGTTTATCATTGATTTTTCTAGGACATTAATGATTCAGAAGGGTGTTGCACAAACATTTTGAAGAGAAGTGGTGAGCACTGCTGTTTACACATTGAACAAAGTTTAGTTGAAGAAAGGTACAATCAAAACTCCCTATGAGTTGTGGTATGGTTGATCACAATGTGTAAGTTATTTCAAAATTTTTGAGAGTAGATCCTACATAAAGAGAGATGAAAATACAAGAAATTTTGACCCAAGAAGTGATGAGGGGATATTCTTAGGATACCCCTCAAAGAGAAAAGCCTACAAATGCTTGAATAAGAGAACAAATAAGATAGTGGAAAGTGCCCATGTAAGAATAGATGAATTTTATGAGAAAAATGATGAATCCAACAAGAATGAACCTGAGTACTATCTTGGGTTTGTTTATGTACAATCGGTGGAGAAAGGTGCTGAAAATAAGGATAGACAAGTCTATGAGGAGGAACTAGTACCAACAGTAGAAGAAAATCCTAGATCTGAACCGGTATTGCCAAGGTATGTAAATTTGAATCATTCCCTTGATTAAATTATTGGTGACAAAAATGATGGCGTGTTAATAAGAAGAAAGGCAAGATAAGGTACTTGTTTGTTATATGAATTTGAACCTAAAAAAATGAAATATGCATTGAAAGATGAAGATTGGGTGAAAGTTCTGGAAGAAGAAATGGAACAGATTGAGAAGAACAATACTTGGACATTAGTTCCCAGATCGACAGACAAGAATGTGATTGATACAAATTGGATTTTTAGAAACAAGATGAATGAGACAGGTGAAGTGGTAAGGAAAAAGGCAAGATTGGTGTGCAAAGGGCATGCACAAGAGGAAGGCTTGGACTATGGTGAAACATTTTCACCTATGGCCAAACTTGAAGGTGTAAGGATATTTCTTGCATTTGTTGCTTATAAAGGATTCAAGTTATAAGAAATTGATGTTAAGTCATCTTTTCTTAATGATGTTTTGGAAGAACATGTATATATTGAACAACCTGAATGATTTTATAATTTAGAAGGTAAGAACAAGGTGTGTAAATTACAAAAATATTTGTATGGATTGAAGAAAGCACCTAGGGCAAGGTATGAAAATTTGTATTAATATCTGATTCATATTGGTTTCATCAGGACAAGTCATAACAATAATGTGTATTTGAAGATTGGGAAAGATGATAGGTTGCTGATTGCAGAGATGTTTATAGATGATCTTTTCGTGGAAATGAAGAGATGAGAAGAGGAAAAAATTTAAGATGTCAATGACCGGTGAGATCTTCATTGGATTGTAGGTTCAACAGATGAAAGATAATATCTACATAAGTTAGTCCAATTATGTAAGGGAAATATTGAAGAATTTTGGGTTAGATGACTAAAAAATGGTTGGTACCCCTATGGTAACCAATTGTAAAATATCAAAGGAAGATGATTCTAAAGAGGTGGATGAGAGACTTTACAGGTCCATGATCGGTAAGCTACAATATGTAGTGCACAACAAACCAGACATAGCACAGACAGTTGGATTAGTGGCAATATTTTCTTCTAATTCTAAGGAATCTAATTTGGTTTGTAGGAAAGAGGATTTTTAGATATTTTAAAGGAACTTAAGATTATGGCCTCTAGTATGGACATAAAGGTGATTTCTCTTTGAATGTGTTTACTGATGCTGATTGGGAAGGTAATGTTGATGATCAGAAGAGCACAAGTGGAGGTGCATTTTTTTTATTGGTGAGAGGTTTGTGTCTTGGATAAGAAAGAAGCAAAATTGTATATCTCAATCAACAACTAAATTTGAGTATGGCGCAACTACAATTAATTGTACACAGGTAGTATGGATCAAACAGATTATAGAAGGAATTGAGGAGAAGGTAACTTTGTTGGAAAGTTGACTATACTGGTGTATATGACTCTATTTAGTGTTTTCATTATGGAAACAAATTCATATGAAGTTTTGGAGTCAGCACACATTATCAGAAGATCAGAAATTGGCTAAGTACAGAAGACTAGACAGTTAGTAGAGTACCAGAAGAACAGAGCATCAGTACAAGTGCATACGACCGAGTTAGGACATGATCCTTTGAAGATAAGCTTGTAAGTATGTATTCATGCTAAGTATAAGAGATCTGAAAGTATGAAGAAGTTATAGCAAGATGAAGTGACTGAGACAGTAAAGGGCAGAACAGGACAGAGCAAGGAATAGACTGTTATAGTTTTGATTAGCGTGTGTTCATTTGTTATTCAAATGCTATGTGACTTGGAATATAAGATTATGAGTATGTGTACATGATAATTATAAGAAAGCATGATCAGATTTGCAATTATGAAGAAGATACAACTAGTTAAAGAGGTACAACCAGTGAATGCCAAAACAGGACATAGATCATGGAAAGAGCCAACAGAGATTGTTTTGGTACAGAAGTTGCACATATCCTCAGGAATTGCATCTTTGGATTAGTTATTTTTAGTCATCTAATCATGTGTTGTTAAAGGTGTATGACTTGATTCATCTGGAGAAAGAAGTTAGAGCTAATTTGGCAGAGCGAACTGTGTGAAGAGACGCGTCTGTTTGGTTTAAGTAAAGCAGTTGTAATTGATGTTGCGCTGACTTAATGAATGGTTGCATGCTTAGTTAAGTTATAAATATATATGGTAAAAGGTTTCCTAAAGCCGACATGTTCATATCTTTTGAGGAAGTACTTATAGAAGGTCATTTGTGATCGGAGAACTTGCGAAAGCCAGAGATAAGAAAAGCAGAGCAGAGTGTAAAAGCAACAAAGCTATATCTGTCATATGTTGATGATATAGATATTGAAGTAGAAGATTTTAGAGTGAATAAAATATTGTTGTAGTGATTTACAAGAGGTTAAAGCATCAGCGCACAAAAGGAACTGATCAGACAAGCAGTGTCACAACAGCAGTTCACCTTGCATATACAGTGTGTATCGAAGATCCAGATTGTTGTAGCCTTCACCATTTGGACAGTGAGTCCACCACCCCTAATAGGGTTATTGTAAAATAATCCTAATAGGGTCTAAACCTTAACAAGGTCACTGTACTTCATGTATTGTAAAGACAACTCCTAACAGGGTTAAGGATCTTCTAACAAGGATCATAAGACACTAGTACACAATATTTGTGGGTACTGATTCCCACCGGGGTTTTCACCTGCATTGGGTTTCCCCGTTATCATATGTGGTGTATATTTATATTATTTGCATTGATATTCAAGTTCAGTACCTAAACATTTAAGTAAAGATTCAGATAATCAGAAAAAGTATTAATTGATAGATCACTGATTCACCCCCCCCGCTCTCAGTGATCCTAATCCTAAAAATTGGTATCAAAGCTCTGGTCCTCAAAAAATAAGTTTAATCACTTGAGGAGATCATGGAAAAGGTAGAAATGAAACACCTGAAAAAGAATCTTGAAGCACCCCTTGAAGAACTTGACACATCTGAAAAAGAAAATGAAGATCTTAAACTAAAATTTAATGGCATGCAAATACTTATCAAGAAACTGAAAAAAGAATTAAGGAATTGTTCTTCAAATGATTTGGGGGAAGTAGTCAAAAAGTTGAATGAAGAAAATTTGTCTCTGAAGGATCAGATTGAAGAATTAGATGAAAAGCTATGTAACAATCAAGACACCTATGATGATCAAGTCAAAGTGAACAAGCAATTAGATGAAGAACTGAGACAAGAAAACATGGAAATCTTGGAGCTAAGAAACAAAAAAGATAAGATGGAATCTGAATTAATTGCAGCAAAGAATCATATTGACAAGTTACACACAAGCAAGGATCTGATAAAATCACATTTGTATGCTCAAAAGGTTAAAGGAGATACCAGCGGTATAGGATACAATGAAGCACAAATTTAGATTGATGCCATGCGAGAAAGAATGAAAGCACCAAAGGACATCACAGATACTAAGGAGATTGGAAATCAGACTAAAGACAATGTTGAACCACCTAAGGATGAATGCAAGCTAGTTGATCATACTTGTTATGCCTGTAACAAGCATGGACATATTGCAAGGAATTGTAAAGAGGTAAGACCCTTCAATGGTTACTGTTATTCATGCAATAAATTTGGTCATAGAGCCATGAACTATAAGACAAGTCAAAAGAACAAGAATCAGAATAATCAAAGAAATCAGAATCAACAAAAACAAAGAAGTTATCCTCAGCAAAATGTTAGAAACCCTCAGAACATTACATGTGAGATATGTAATTACAATGGACATACAACCAAGCAGTGTAGCATGATGAATAATAGCATCAGAACTCCTATCATTTGTCACTCATGTGGAAAAGCTGGACACTTCTCTAAGCATTGTAGATCTAGAGCACAGAGACAGGAAATCCCTAAAAAGTCAGAATATTCATTATGGGATGAGGCAGGAGAAATAAAATTTGTGAAAGCTACAGAAGATACGAGCAAGATCTGGGTTGAAGTAAAGAAGGATAATGAAGAGAAAAAGGTAGCAGATGCATCCTCAGTGGACTCACCTTCTACTTCTAAATAGTTGACCCTCATGGTCTTAGGGGGAGCTATTCTAGCTCTGAACCCCTGCGTTGCTAGTATACACACCATCTTAGTATGCACCTTGGATTACAATTATTTGGTGACATTATGATGCAGTATGCAAGAGAACGTGGTTTAAATTGTTATCAGGAACAAGAATGGAAGTTACGGTTGCTTTCTGTGTCTACGCGGAAAGTATTAATGGCGGAAATCTACTTTGAAATCACCAAGTCCTCACTTGTGGTCAGAATAAGCGATTGGAGATCATGGAAGCCCTAGCAGTTGTATTGTTAATGCATTTAAATTGTTCTCAATAGTGAAGAAAGGAGATTGATACTTGTTATTTGTTAAGCAAAGTCATTCGAGTTTGAAACGAAGCCCAAGCACGGACACGTCGTTTCAGAAATTAGTTGAAAACTTACTTAGCAATCGAGTAAGCGGTTGGATAATCAAAGGAGCACTTGCAGTCGAGTAGCAAAGCATCACAATTACATTCTTCAACAGAGATTGATATCAAGAAACTCTTTGAAACATCTCAGAAGCGATTTATCAGTATGCTTCAGTGCATAAATTTCATGAAACGAAATTGGTCAAAATCTTGTTGAGTAGTGTTCTATGTGAGAGTATCAGTATAGCCATTGGAGATATTTTTTTTGGAGCCGACCTGATGTTATCCTTGGAAGCGCATACTTATTATTGATAATCTAAGTGTGAATACAACAAAAGAGTGTTCACGTTAGAGCAAAATTGATTGAAGATACAATTTGAAATATCATGTGAAGAAGCATATAAAACTATTATGACAGGTCCACAGGATTCTGCGCCCATGGCCAAGGACATGAAGGATACATTCATGGTTGATAATGTTGAAGTATCAATGGAAACAATGTATATTGATCTAGATAAGTTTGAAGAAATATTTGTGAAAATTCTTTATATCAGCAAGGAGATCTATTGATTTAAGATATCACAGAAAAGGAAGCATATAAAGAGAAGACTGAAGTGATGGACAATTCATCATAATTGTTGTCAAGTTTGACATCCATAATAGACTTAGACTCATGGGGAGTAAATAAGTAAGGGGGAGTATATAATCTGAAGGAGTCATGAAAAATAAATCAGTTATTGCAAGAGAGAAGTATATGAAGAAGAGGCTCAGTGAGTTGGTTAGCAAATTTACACTTGATCTTAGTTCACTAAAGGCTGGTCAAGCATCCTTGAAAGAGTTTGCAGCAAAAGGCAGAGAATATAATATCAAAGGGGGAGTAAATTAATGCATAGAATATGGATTATGTCATATGATCAAGGTCCTATCACAAACTTGGAGAAAATGGAGAAGCTACAATATGCATTATGCGCCCATCTACAGATTGTCAATTCATTGATTGCATTTTGGGAGAAAGAGATCCAGAAGTTGTAGATTGCATATCCAGATATGTATGTTGAGTAAGTACACAGAAGTGTCTTTGAGAACCTTTGTCATTAATGTCAAAGTGGGAGTAGAGTATGAAGAATATGGAGTCTAAGAGGGAGATATAAGATAGAGAGTTTTTGTATAAGAGTACAGATAGTAACTTCGCCATATTCCTTTGTTGCCATTAATGACAAAGGGGGAGATTGTTGGAAAGTTGACTATACTGGTGTATATGAATCTATTTAGTGTTATCATTATGGAAACAAATTCATATGAATTTTTTGAGTCAACACACATTATCAGAAGATCAGAAATTGGCTAAGTACAGAAGACTGGACAGTTAGCAGAGTACCAGAAGAACAGAGCATTAGTACACATGCATACGACCGAGTTAGGAAATTATCCTTTGAAGATAAGCTTGTAAGTATGTATTCATGATAATTCTAAGAGATCATGATCAGATCTTCAAGTATGAAGAAGTTATAGAAAGATGAAGTGACTGAGACAGTAAAGGGTAGAACAGGACAGAGCAAGGAACAAACTGTTATAGTTTTGATTAGCGTGTGTTCAGTTGTTATTAAAATACTATGTGCCTTGGAAGATAAGCTTATGAGTATGTTTACATGCTAATTCTAAGAGAGCATGATCAGATCTGCAAGTATGAAGAAGATACAGCCAGTTAAAGAGGTACAACCAGTGAATGCCAGAACATGACAGAGATCATGGAAAGAGCCGACAAAGATTGTTTTGGTACAGAATTTGCACATATCCTCAGGAATTGTGTCTTTGGATTAGTGATTTTTAGTGATATAATCATGTGTGGTTAAAGGCGCATGACTTGATTCATCCGAAGAAATAATTTAGAGCTAATTTGGCGGAGCAGACTGTGTGAAGAGACGCGTCTGTTCGGTTTAAGTAAAGCAATTGTAATTGATGTTGCACCGACTTAATGAATGGTTGCGTGCTTATTTAAGTGATCAAGATAGATTGTAAAAGGTTTCCTAAAGCTGACATGTTAGTGTCTTTTGAGGAAGTACTTATAGAAGGTCATTTGTGATCGGAGAAGTTGCGAAAGCCAAAGATAAGAAAAGCAGAGCAGAGTGTAAAAGCAACAAAGCTATATCTATCATATGTTGATGATATAGATATTGAAGTAGAATATTTCAGAGGGAAGACAATATTGTTGTAGTGATTTACAAGAGGTTAAAGCATCAGCGCACAAAAGGAACTGATCAGACAAGTAGTGTCACAGCAGCAGTTCACCTTACAGATACAGTGTGTATCGAAGATCTAGAAGGTGTTAGCCTTCACCATTTGGACAGTGAGTCCACCACCCCTAACAAGGTTATTGTAAAAGACTCCTAACAGGGTCCAACCCTTAACAAGGTCACTATACTTCATGTATTGTAAAGACAACTCCTAACAGGGTTAAGGATCTTCTAACAAGGATCATAAGACACTAGTACAGAATATTTGTGGGTACTAATTCCCACCGGGGTTTTCACCTGCATTGGGTTTCCCCGTTATCATATGTGGTGTTATGTGTTGTGTATATTTATCTTATTTGCATTGATATTCAAGTTCAGTACCTAAGCATTTAAGTAAAGATTCAGATAATTAGAAAAAGTATTAATTGATAGATCACTGATTCACCCCCCCTCTCAGTGATCCTAATCCTAACAAACTTAACCGGTGGTTATCTATTGTGACAATACAAGTGCTATTAACATTTCAAAGAATCTGGTGATGCACTCTAAGGCTAAGCATATAGCTATCAAATATCATTTTGTTGGAGAACAAGTACAAGAAAAAGAATTGAGGTTGGAGTATGTGCCAACTAAGGAGTAGGTTGCTAAAATTTTCACTAAAACATTTCCTAAGGATGCATTTGAGTATCTAAGAGGCAGGTTGGGGGGTCATTACCCTATCTGAGTTGATTTAGAAGAAGATGCAGTTGCATCAATCCTACTGTATTCATTGAATATCTATTGTGTGGATTGGTGTTGTGGGGATAATCCTTAGGGGGAGAAGTCTATGTAGTCATGTTCTTTGGTTAGTCAAGTTCAGTAGAGAAGATATCAGGTGTGTTTGATGGCTTTGGTATTGTTGTCAAAGCGGGAGAATTTATGCTAAAGAGGAGAATGTGTGAAGTTCAGTCAAAGGGGGAGTAATTTCAGAACAGGTGAAAGACATAAGTGGAAACATTTTTATGCATAAGGTATCATGTTGGAGTAAGGAAGTGAGTATTGCATAGAGTGTTTCCATCAATGCCAAAGGGGGAGATTGTTGGCATATCTGATGCAGTGATGGTACCTAAGTTTTGGAGATGTAATGTTTAGGTTTAATTACATGATGATCATATATTATGTTGTCATTGATGTCAATTATTGACTTTGTATTCTTTGTATATTTCCAAGCATATTTATGATGAAAGAGGGATTGCGGTGAGATTTCAGTGGTTTTTATCTTTAGGGGAGACTTAGGTGTGTCTCAGGATGTCTAATGTATGATCGCTACTGCTGAAGTGATCGTATGAGGAAGTTGTGATCAATTGAAGTATAAAAATGCAATTTATAAAATAGTTAATGACAAGTGATAGATTATTTGAATGTCTTTTCAAATATGTATTGTATCTTGTGACGCGGTCATGGGGTATGGTGGAAAACAATATTTAGATGCTACAATTGCAACCACAACTAATTTGAGTGACTGATGTGCAGGATAAGTGATCAGTGAGCAGAGATAGAGTTATTAATAAGTTTCATTATTTGTGTTCTTGAGCGATAAGTGATAGATCTTTGATCAGTGATCAGTGTTAATGTTGTGGTAGGATCGATTGAGTTAGTCATAATCTGATGAATTGTCTTAGTGATTGGAGGTGATGATTTGACATCACATGATTGATGCTAGTGCGTGGAGAATATTTTTGAGGAAGCTTGTGTTTGGTCAAAACATGTTTGACTCCTTGACACAACATTCTATGTAAATCATCGTATCGGCCGACGCGGTCTTGGAAAAATGTTTTATTTATCTAATTTTTTTATGTGGCGCATTGGATTTGGGTGGGATGTTTTGAAATTCTAATTTAGGGTTTGATCACGGTGGTGGAATTAAAAGTTCAGTATATAATGGATGAAGTTGAAGGTTAAGAGTGTTGATCGTGTGTTGAAGAAGTGTAGTGTAAAGTGTGAGTTGCGATTAAACCAAGGAAAAGTTAAGTGTGTTGAGAAGATATTGTGTGTTTCAGTGGATCTGATCAAGCATAGGTAGTGTTGTTCTACAAATCATTCTTTCTATTTCTCCCCAACAATTGCAGAAGGTTAAATCCCTTAACATGGTAGATCTTAACAAATATTTTATTGTAAATCCTCTAACAAGGTGACACTTTATGAAGTTTTTAATGTCTTCTAAAAAGGCTACTCTTAATAGGGTAAAGGTCATAATAGGCCTAAGGTAAATCCCTTAACCGGGTAGCACCTAACAATGTTTTTATAAACTTTTAACATGGTTAAGCTCCTCATAAGGCGTACTTCAAAAGAGTAAATCATTTAGTGGGTACTAATACCCACCGTGGTTTTTTTCCTATTTGGGTTTCCACGAGATAAATATGTGTGTCAAGTTTGTGGATGGATTTGGATGCTTATGATTTTCATTTGTTGTTATTAAGGCTAATCTTGTGAATGCTAGTTTAAGTTTTAAGATAGAGTAGTTTGGATTATTTGGTAGATTACTAATTCTCCCCCCTCTTAGTAATCTGACCTTAGGACTAACAATTTTTAGTTGGAGACTATTGTCAAGCTCCTGTACTTCCCAGATCCAATCGCAAAATTGGCACCGCCTGTTCTTGCACACTGAAAAGAAGGGAATTGTTTTATAGAGGGGGTTTCTCAGTCAAACCATGGTTTGGAAGCAAACTTGAAATTGAAATGAAATAAAAGAAAGTGTGCTCCCATAGAGTAGAGGCTAGATTGGAAACATGAAGTGTCTTATAGGTCTTGGAAACACAAATGCTTCTTTTAATGTGATCACGAATGTTGGTGCAATAACTTGACCTCACACAAAAACCTAAAAGTAAATCATGAAAGACATGCCTTGCATAGTGATTGTTGTAGTTTTCGACAATATTTGGTATGAAGGTGGATGGGATGAATGCTTGAAAATAGATGGAGATGATCAAGTATTCCTTGATTATGATCTTCTCTAGTTTTTCTTCATGGGAGAGAAGCTTGCTACAATAGAGAAGATTCCTTTGGAAAATGTCTTGCATGCTTGAAATCTTCCTTAGAATAAATTAATGCTTTAGTGATTGATCTTGGAATGCTTTCTATTAATTTTTTATTATCAAATGAAGAGAGGTAGGTTACTTATATACCCATCACAAACATTTTGGAGCTCAAACTTGAAGACGGCTGACAAGAGATTGAATTTCCCGCTCAATAATTGAAACTAACTTCTAGTTTAAATTTTAGAGGAATCAATGGGGAACAGGCTGACTAAACCAACCTATTCCCCGTCACCCCCCTTCCCCCCTGAAAAAACAAATATCATTGAAATTTAGCCCAGGGTTCTCAATTAAAGAGGGGCTTCAAAAATGAAAAGTAGAATCGAGGATGGAATATCAAAAATAAATTTGGGAGCCCATACATACTAAAATGGGGCTAGCCTAAATGGACAATTACATAGTGAAGAAATTTTAGGACAGTGCAATACTAAAAATGGGTACTAAAAATGAATACTAAAAATGGGTACTCAAAATGGGTCAAATAGTGGTTCATCAAATTAGGTACAAAAAATGGGTCATCAAAATGGGTCTTTAAAATGTGCACTAAAAGTGGGCCATCAAAATTGGTACTATAAATAAGACATCAAAATGGTTACTAAATATGGGTCATAAAAATTAGGTAGCTAATTTTTACGACAATTATATCATACTGGACCAATAGTGTGAACTTGATTTTATGACTAGATGTCCTCTTCTTGAGATATTCAATGATTTGCGAGGCAATGTGAAGCCATATTAGCTTCACACAATCTGTTCTCAATTGACAAATCTCCAAGTTGTTCCAAATATTCCCAAGCCTTGATGACCCAATTCTTGAGTTTCTAATTTGGTGTTCCTCTTTTTGTTATCAATAGTACATATAGTTGCGAGTCATGTTTTCTATCTATATAACTCACATTCTTATTTTTGCATGGGGCCAATCCTTGGACAAGGGAATGACATTCTGCTTCATTGTTGGTGTCCCAACCCACCTTTTTTGAAATGGCCCAAACACATTTGCAATTACAATCACTTATTATGCATATTGTACCTGCCAATCCTAGGTTTCCATTAGAGACACCATCAAAACCTAAGTTCCATCGTCCATGTACATAGGAGTATCCCACCAAACATCCTTTCTATTTTGTCTCTGGTCTCTTATTTCCCAATCAATCTCTTTAATTGATCCCCTCTATTTTACAACTCCTCATGCCATCTATTAACAATGGAACCTAATTTTATCTTGCATTTAGAGTTGGCGACTTTGAATATATTGTTCTCTATTATTTTGATTACCTCATCGACACATTTAAATACATTTTTTAATATCATCCTATTTCTCTTCTTTCAAATATGCCAAACAAGAATGGAGGGTTCTAGTATACATATTTTTTCCCAAAGGTAATTTCGATTTAACCTTGGGCGACCACACATAAGTTACAATATATCCTCTACTCAAGGAAAATACTAAGGAAATATTGAAGCCAATCCCAACAAGCGTTAGAAAATGGACAAGTTAATAAGAAATGATCAATAGATTTGTCCATATTGCAACATAACATGCATCTTGTTGGACAAAATTTACCAATTATGGAAAGTCTCTTAGTCATGAGAATCCCTTTATGGTCCATAGGAATCCCTAGATTAAGGTAAAATCAAGGAGTGCCAACAAAGTACTGTGGGCCAATCTTTGGAATTTTGAATAACACAATATTCCTCAATTTTTGATCCACATGAAATAATCTTATCGGCTTGGTTGCAAATAAATTTTTTTCTGTATGAAATTTCATTCTTCAATATTCTAGTGGCTTCATCTAGCATTGACAAACACTCCACATCTATGCATTCATAATTTACTCGTATACCATGTAGTTTTAATTTAACATAATTTGCAATTCTCCAACCATTTCTTTCTTATGCATTGGCCATATTAGTTGTTTATCCTTCCAAGTCCCTTATCAATTTCTGCCTATTCCTATAGTCATTCCTAAAATTAATGCTTTTTCCATTATGAGTTTTGCAAGCAATGTGATCCGTAATAAGATGTTGGCTATCCTAAAGGAACTTCCAAATTCATGAACCACTTTTTGTGTTGCTGATTGTAAGGATTCATTTAGGATCTTCCCCATCCAAATGTTTATTCTAAAATGTCTTGCACCATAGGTGATTAGGGTTTGTTTACATCTTCCAAGATATCTTGGCTTACAGAGCTAAGTTTTGTGCTTTCAATATGACTATGTCTAGCCCCTTTGACCAATTTTGGATCGCATGTTGTATTCTAGTACATTTAGGGGAATCTTCCTTTTCTCTTTTTCTCCCTCCTAATATAAGTTTTTGAGGGATCTCTCCATATTAGATTCTACATTGTGAGTGATTTGGTAGCATGACATTGCATAAATGGGGAATGCAAATAACATTGGATGGATCATCATAATCCTCCAAGCTCAAGGGAGCCATTTAGTCTTTTACATAGTTGATTTATTTCTGCAAATTTCTATTACATCTTCCTAGTGACTTGAGTGACAACTACCAACAAAAATGGGCACATCAAGATATTTAGCTGAAAGAGAGGAAACAATAAAATTGAGTATGTTGACAATTTTATTTTGAATCGGTTTTTTTTTTAATATTGAAGAAGTCTCTAACATTTCCTTATTCATAGTTTCTCCAGATAGTTCAAAGTATTCGTTCAAAGTTTCCTTAATGTTTTCGGCCTCTTTAATGTTACCTTCTCCAAACATGATTATATCATCAAAAAATTGGGCATGAGTCATGGGTTCAATGTTATCACTCACTTCAATTCTTTTCCATGAGATCTAATCATAAGGATTCATTTAGGATCTTCCCCATCCAAATGTTTATATTGAAATATCTTGCACCATAGGTGATTAGGGTTTGTGTACATCTTCCAAGATAACTTGGCTTACAGAGCTAGATTTTGTGCTTTTAATAAGACTCTGTCTAGCCCCTTTGACCAATTTTGGATCGCATGTTGTATTCTAGTACATTTAGGAGAAGCTTCCTTTTCTCTTTTGCTCCCTCCTAAAATAATTTTTTGAGGGAGCTCTCCATCTTAGATTCTACATTGTGAGTGATTTGGTAGCATGACATTGCATACATGGGGAATACAAATAACATTGATGTATCATCATAATTATCCTAGCTCAAGGGAGGCATTTGGTCTTTTATGGAGTTGATTTATTTCTACAAATTTCCATTACATTTTCGTAATGACTCGAGTGACAATTACCAACAAAAATGGGCGCATCAAGTTATTTAGCTGAAAGAGAGGAAACAATAAAATTGAGTATGTTGACAATTTTATTTTGAATCTATTTTTTATATTGAAGAAGTCTAATATTTCCTTATTCATAGTTTGTACAGATAGTTCAAAGTATTCGTTCAAAGTTTCCTTGATGTTTTCAGCCTCTTTAATGTTACCTTCTCCAAACATGATTATATCATCGACAAATTGGGCACGAGTCATGGGTTCAATGTTATCACTCACTTTAATTCCTTTCCATGAGCCTTAATACCTTTTTTTCTTGATAATCCTTCCCCATGCCCCTGCCATAATCATAAAGAGAAAGGGAGAAATTGATTCTCCCTATCTTAATCCATTCATTGCCTCAAAGAGTCAACAGAGTGAAACATTGACTAACACATAATACTTGGGAGTGTATGCACTCTAAAATGGTCGCCTAGACTTTGGGCCCCATTTTATTATTTTATCAATTTATCAAATCCCTGAATCAATATTTTCAAATATCAACAATATCAATTATATCAATTTCCTTGATCAAATCAT
>MU228135.1:2578455-2595425 GCA_018584345.1 Thuja plicata | reverse complement strand
TGTGTGTACATTTTTTTTTTTCATTTTTTTCTTCTTTTTCATTTTCACTTTTTTTTTTTTTTTCATTTTTTTCTTCTTTGGGCACCAAAAATGTACACACAAAAGTAGTGCACATTCATATCAAATTACCAGTGCAACAATTTGATTATTAGGCGGGATTCATAAGTGGAACATACCGAAATTGGATAAAACAACGCCCAATTTACGGTGAGTCAACCAGCAGTGAATATCATAATAAATTGCATGAGAAATTAACATTTGACATGCATCAAGTTAGGAAGGGGTTTGCATTGGAAACTCGGAACATCTCAGGATTGTAGGTTTTCTCATGCAATGACAAACTCGATAACATTCATATTTGTTGGAAATGCCTTGTACGTACTCAGTCGTACGGATGAGTTCACCGTATAGATGAGTATACCCGGTAGATGTCCATTTGTGCTGGTGATGAGGTGTTGATACCGTACGGTGTGCAACTGGTACCGACGGTGAAGTTGTAGCCGACAGTGAAGTAGTTTGACAAGACCGATGGTGAAGCCGATGTTGACACAATGGTACTGGTGCGGTGAATGCCATGACCGGTATGGTGGATGCCATGATCGATACATGGATGCCATGGTTGGTACGTGACGGTCATGACCCCTATGGTGGCTTCCATATGTAATATATATGCCGAAGGGAGTCTCCAAGGCAAAGGGAGTGACCGATGTGGAAGGGAGTGACTGAGGCCCAAGGGAGTGAAGGGATTGACCGAGGCGAAGGGAGTGACCCGATGCCAAAGGGAGTGTTTGATGCCGAAGGAGTAAAATGGTGCAGAGCCAAGACTGTTAGTAACCGTTTCATGGAGCGACAGTTCTTATACTGAATTCTATAATGAATCACAAAGTGTATAAATGTCTGCGGGATTCATTAGGAATGGGAGGCTAGAAGGTTGAGTGTGAAAATCAGGGTTGATTGTAACACATTCTGAGCTTGTGAGCCTGCATGAAAAACCAATGATTTTGTATGTAAATTGTTTATTGTAATACAAAGTTGCTCGGGGGTTTTTGGGTGGTGGGTTTTTTCCCGAAAGGGTTTCCCACGTAAATTTGGTTTCCATTGTTTATCTTCTGTGCATGGCATTTTCTATGTTCCTATTTCTTTTGTTTATCTCAATATTCTGAAGTTGATTCAAACTCTTTATTATTTCCTCTGTAAATTTGCATTAGGAAGGCGTTTCCGCACGTTGCTTTCTTAACAAGTGGTATCAGATCCAAACCCATTTTTATTATCCTTGTTGGGTAGGGTTGGTCATTGTGTCAATTTGTTTCTAGTGGGGTTTTGCATAGTGTTCATCTGGAAATTGAGATGGCGGGTATATCAGGGAGAATAGTCATTGAAAAGTTCAATGAGACAAACTTTGAGTTGTGGAAACTTAAAGTTGAGTATATGCTAGTTGATCGAGATCTGTGAATCGCTATGTCTGGTAACAAGCCTTCAGGCATGAAGCAGGAAGATTGGGATCTGGCGGATGAAAAGGCTACAGGACTAATAAGGTTTAGCCTTGCATATTCTGTTCTATTAAATGTTCATAAGGAGAAGACAACAACTTCTTTATGGAAGAAACTTGGTTATATTTATCAAGGAAAGTCTCTGGTAAACAAGTTGTTCTTGAGGAAGAAGTTGTATTCCTTGAAGATGGACGAGGGTACATCTATATAAGATCATCTAAATGTGTTCAATATGGTTTTTTCACAGTTGACACCTATTGGTGTGTCCCTTAGTGAAGAAGAGCGTTGCATGTTGTTGCCATGCTCGTTGCCTGATTTGTGGGATCATCTTGTGATGGCCATCAGAAGTACTACCACCCAATTTAAAATGGATGAAGTAATTGCTGCACTTCTATCGGAGGAGATGCAGAGGAAATATTCTGAGGTGGCTAAAGAGGCTCTTTTAGTTCAAGACAAATGGAAGGACAAAAGAAAGGACATGAAGTTTGAATATTCTGGAAAGATGTCCAAATCAAAGTGCTAGAACTGCGGGCAGGATGGTCATATCCGAAAGGATTGCAAAGAGAAGAAGAAGAAGAAAATGAAGAATTATTCTGATTCTGAGTCTTCTCAGAGTGATGATGAAGATGTTAGCAGTGCTGCTTTAGCTAATTGCTCATCTAATGATGTCTGGTTAGATTAATTTGATCTTCATGTGGAAGATGTTTGTCATGATGCCATGTGTAACTTGACACCACTGTACAGTGGGAGTTGTTGGCAGTGATGTGTAGAAGAAGTTTGTCATGATGCCATGTGTAACTTGAAACTACGGTTTAGTGGGAGTTGTTGGTAGTGATGTAGTGAATGATCTTCATTAGTATTGCAGATAGTGAAGGCGCGAGATTCTGATGTTGCAGAAGGATCTTTTCACATTTGCTAAAGTACTGTTTGGAGATGTTTATCTTCATGTGCCTGAATATGTTGACATCTCGAGGGTTCAATAGGGTCTTTGATAAAGGCGTGGATTATATTTTCATTTGACATGTTATGGTATGTTTATATGGAGCATGTTATCTCTTTGGTTGAGATGTTTTAGATCATGTTGTCATGTTTATGTTGCTGAGGCCATGGTTGGAACTTTGACATTGATCTTGTTTTTTTACATTGTTGTGTATTGAGTACATTGGTCATTTGCTTGACACTTCTTGAAGTTGTTTTTCTCTATTTGGAGTTAGCATGGATTGATGGGTTACAGGTGCTCATGGATACTTAGCGACGACGGTGATGATGTTTTCTCTTGTGATTAGAGACGTGTTTGTTGAAACGGTTGATAGTTTTAGAGGAAGTCTGACAGGCATCTAGAGGTGTATGTAGAAGGACATGGTACATAGTTGATGAACTGTTGATGTTCTTGATGCTACAAGTTTTTTTTTGCACTTCTACATGATGTTGTTGAATGGATTCATATCAGGAAGACATTGCCTATGTAGTGGGAGCTTCTTAGTGTATATGTGGCAGATAGTTCTTTGAGGCTTGAAATGGTATGTTACAGTTTGTATATGTTATTGATTGTGAATTCATGATTGTATACCTTGGAGGTATCAAAATGAACACGGTTAAGTTCAAATGGCGGACATGGTCATATTAAGTAACTCTGCGGTTATGAGTACATACCTGATCATCAAGTGGGAGATTGTTGGAAATGCCTTGTACGTACTCAGCTGTACAAATAAGTTCACCGTACGGTGGTCACTGTATGGGTGAGTCCAATGTACAAGTGAGTTCACCGTACGAATGAGTCTACCCGGTGGCTATCCATTTGTGCTGGCGGTGAGGTGTTGATACCATACGGTGTGCAACTAGTACCGACAGTGAAGTTGTAGCCGATAGTGAAGTAGTATGATAAGAACCATGGTGAAGCCTATGTCGGCCTAGTGGTACTGGTATGGTGGATGCCATGACCGGTATGGTAGATGTTATGATCGGTATGTGGATGCCATGGTTGGTACGTGACGATCATGACCCCTACGGTGGCTTCCATATGACATATATATGCCGAAGAGATTCTCTGGGGCGAAGGGAGTGATCGAGGCCGAAGGGAGTGACCGAGGTGAAGGGAGTGACCCGATGCCGAAGGGAGTGTCTGATGCCGAAGGGAGTAAAATGGTGTAGATCCAAGACTGCTAGTAACCATTTCATGGAGCGACAGTTCTTATACCAAATTCTATAATGAATCACATAGTGTATGCATGTCTGTGGGATTCGTTAGGAATGAGAGGCTAGAAGGTTGAGTGTGAAAATCAGGGTTGATTGTAACACAGTCTAAGTCTGCGAGCCTGTACGAAAAAACCAATGATTTTGTATGTAAATTGTTTACTGTAATACAAATTTGCTCGGGGGTTTTTGGGTGGTGGGTTTTTTTCCGAAAGGGTTTCCCACATAAATTTGGTCTCCTGTGTTTATCTTCTATGCATGACATTTTCTATGTTCCTATTTCTTTTGTTTATCTCAATATTCTGAAGTTGATTCAAACTCTTTATTATTTCTTCTATAAATTGGCATTAAGAACTCCACATCTTCTGTCTATCATTCGAACTTAGTGCCTAGCAAGGATGCGCTACAATCAGGGGGTGGTGATTCTCATAGTTCCTCTTGTTAGAATAACTGAGAGGCGGGGGGGGGGGGGGGGGTGAATCAATGGTCTTAAAAATACTTCCAAAAGATCCAACCAAAAACATATCTCAAATATAATACCCTCTAGTTATCTTACAGTCCCCAATCATCAAGATGTATGCCATAAATAATTCTAACAAATATAAATTGCTCGGTAAGATATATTGTTTATCTTTTCTAGCCTTTACTAAGTAGCATAAAATAAACTTAGAGTTAACCGACCAATCCATTTTCAATAATGTGTAAAGCAAAATATCAATGCAATAAAACATATACACATTTGACACATATTTTACCGTGGAAACCCTGCTAAGGGAAAAACCACCTGGGACCGATAACCCAAAATATTTTCACTCTTCTGAAGTGAGCTCGGTGAAGATCCAACCCTATTAAAGGTTACAATACACACTATTAAGTGCGACCTTGTTAGAGGATTTAAAACTAACAGTTTGTCTTTTGACCTAGCACTCACTATGTTGTCAACAAGAAAACCTTTTGATACTCTTGAGTATCTCAATACAATAAGGACTGTTAAATCCCACTCGGTTAAGAGATTTTCTGAATCAATGGTTAAACTGATACAGTAAATGATCTGTTCACAATACAACTTTAACTTGCAGATATTCAAATCTATTATTAGTTCAACAATACCTTTCTGATCAATGTTCACTTCAGTTCCTTTGCTTTCATTCTTTCTTCTGCTCGGTGAATGCTCTTTCCTTTGTTGCTCGGTGTCTGCAGAATTCCTTGGCTCTATTCTTCAGCCTGTATGATCAGATCTGCATGAAGACTTCTATCTTCACCAGAATTATACTCAACATTCCTCTCTTCATAATGAATTCCTTGTCTCTTTATATAGACATGATTAGCCGCTCAATATCCTTGTTTTTGTCGTAGATCACTTCTTGATCCGTAAAACTCACCATGCTTGCTTTATCCCATAAAGCTCTATTTTAGTTTTATTCCGCAAATCTCTCCATGATAACTGTGAATAAAACGTGCTTTAAATCTCTTTCCTTCTTTAGTTTAACAGATCATTGAAAATAAAGCAATCAATCAGTCAATCCCTAAATATAGCTCTGCTAGCTAAGTATTTTTGTTGTTCTTTAACTTCAGTTCTGTTCGGTCATCAACTCCAGTTATGCTCAGTAACAACTTCAGTTTACTGCGGTGCTCGGTAACATTTGCTCGGTAATATTTGCTCAATTACTGTTGTGCTCGGTTTACATTGTGAACTGCTCGGGGTTCACTATCCGTCGGAGTGCACTGTCCGTCGGTGTATACTGTCACTCGGTGTATACGAACCTTTTACATTTTACCGACCACATAAACTTTGTCTTTTCAGATCTTCAAGGTTATGATATTATGTGTTTGAATAATCAAACCATATCAAGTTGACATCAATGACAATACAATACATTAATTGATTTAATGTCTTGCATTCACTTTTGCAGCTCAGTGATCATCAACTTATCACCTTCAAAAATTCAATCAGTTATAGTTCATCACCTCTGGTGGGTTGGCTTCTTCCAAACCATGCCCTACTCTCCCTTTCCCCTCTTCATCTTCAAAACTTGAGTTATTTTTGGAGGATTTGGCCAAGGAGCGGAAATATTTTTTTGTGTAGGATTATGCTCTAATTTATAGATTCACAAAGGTTTGGTCAAAATATTTTGATCTGCACTCATGGATTACTGAGCAAATGGAAATAATACATGGAGGGTGAAATTTGGATTTATACCTGTGCCTAGGATTCTTTATTTTGAAATTCAACTGTTAGAAGGATACAATGTTGATATTGGAGAATGGTCCTTGGATCTTCCAAGATGATTTTTCTGTATGAAACCATGGTCCACTGCCTTTGATCTAGATTCCACACATAGAAATATTCATTTAAGCTTATCTATGGATTCAATATTCACTTAATCTTATCTATGGATTCGGCTGCTATATCTTCCCCTTCAATTTTGGGAACTTGACTGCCTTCAAGACATCGGGAATAGCTTGGAAAAATATCATTGCACATCCAAGGAAACTATTGACTTCCACAACACCACCTATGCTGTGTTGAAATGGAGTTGTCCAAAGGCCATCCTATTGAGATACTATTGAAGATGGTTAGTAGAGGTTGGAAGCAACCTGTTGACTATGAGAAAATTGCCTTTAGATGCAAACGATGCTTCTCATTGGGTCACCTCACATCCTAATCTCAAAAGCAACTTTTGTGCGGAATTCAACTTCTCTTGGTAAATCTTCTTGGTGGGTTGGGGTTGAGCCTTAACATTGTGTCATTCCTCCCACCTCTAAAGACTCTCTAAAGACTTAAATCAAGCGGAAGCTCTTGCTGAGGATTCAAAGACTTTCTTTCTTGAGTCTCCCTTTGGGGATCACCCCCTTCTCCATCTGTCATCCACCAAGATATGGGGCCTATTAAGGAATCTCAAATTACTTCTGTGGTGACATGCAACCAAGTTGGAGTAGCAGACTTTGTTAGTGTAAGTGGCTATAGTAACCATTTTTATTTGGACAATATGACATTTTTTTTGTATTAGTTCCTAGTAGGGGACCATCTTATTGCACTCCTATTTTGGGTAATTGCATTTAGATAGCTTTGTTATGCTAAGTAGAAGGCCTGATGCTATCCTTGGCCTATCTGAATCCCTTTGACCCTTTATATATATATATATATATATTCAAACATAAGATTTTAATAAAACAATTATTATTTTTATATTATAACATAAATTTATTAATCAATATTTAAAATTTAAAAATTACAAAAAAATCTTAAAAAATCTAAAATTTAATTTAATTTTATAAATATATTATTAAAAAGTTATATTATTTTATTTAAAATATTTTACATAATTTAACTAAATTATAAAATAAAAAATATATTAATAGTAAATAATAATAATTTTACTATATATATGAGTTGTATAAAATCAATTTGCTTTTTTAATACAATCCAATTCATAAACTAAAGACTTAAATAATAATAATTTATCTTGTGTGGATATTTAAAATTAGTTTAAATTTTTTATATCAGTTTATTTGTCAAGTCCCCTACTTAAAAACTAAATTTCAAGTCCATATGGTCTAGAAAGAATGATTGTTTTTTGAAATTTAGGAACATCTTTTGGAGAAATGCTTTGATAAGACATTTTTAGTGCACCATTATAAGATCAATTTTTGTCCACCTATTATAACATATATTAGACCAGCATGTATTGATTTCTAAATATATATTACCGATAAAAAAAAAACCTAAATATATATTAAAATAATCATTTATAAGTGTAGACGGTCGACGATTGTAGTTAATGGTAAAAATGCCTTTAAATATGGGTAATCAAATTTAGGTGTAGAGCGAATGATTAAAGTAAAATTAAGAAGGTCGGCAATTAAAAAAAAGGGAAGTGAAGCAACAAGTAGAATTGTTGCATGGTGCTTATGAAGATGAAGGAGATAGGCGAAGCTTATTTGGGGCAAACTGTTAAAAACGTCGTTATTACTGTTTTGGTGTACTTTTAACAAGTCGCAATGGCAGGCGACAAAGGATGTCGGCGTCATTTCAGGGGGTTAAAACCTTGTAAAAACAGAGAGCTAAAACAGGGTCAAAACATTTAATAGTGGCCAAAGTGGAGTACACATGCCAAAGTTTGACTACCCCCAAATGAAACACATCTTCAAGCACTCCCGCTGACGGTAAACGAGACAACGCAAACCCAAAATAAAAACTGTTAAAATACCCGAAGGACTAAATCGATAAATAAGTAGTCATGGAGAACACATTTTTATGATATTTGTAGTACAACAATGTTTAAATAAGTAAAGCTTTAAAAAAATCATTTTCTTAAGCATACAACTTCTATTGAATCTCTGAGTGATTTCAAAATATTCTATTGGTACATAGTTGTTCTTAATGTATTATGGACTGTGGAAGTAAGCTCTAAGATTTAAACAAATCAAATTTAATTAATTTTTATGTATATTTTTTCTAATTAATTAATTTAATTTCTTATCAATTTAAATTTAAATTATTAAATTGGAAATAATAGGTATTTTTATTTACTTAAGTTGTCAATCATGTAAAATTTAATATATTTGAATAATGAGTTAATTAGTTTTATATTTTAATTATTAATATATTATTGTATTAAATTAGTTTATACAATTAAATTATCAATGTATAATATAAAATTACATTTAACTTTCATAATGCTATTTTTGTAATGTAATTTTAATGAATTTTTTAATAATTATAATCTTAGTTTACACTATCAAATATAGGATGATCTTATTGATGATGAAACCTTATTATCTTTCTCATTTAAAGGCTTTGTTTCAACCATGTTTGGATCCCTATAAGTAGATGCATAGTTGATTTAAAACTATCATTCTTCATTGACATCTTTGTTGCACCAAAACATCATTTACTGAATGACCTACCAATTGACTTCATGTACCACATAGATGTATATAAAAATATATCAATTTTTCTCCCTCTTTTTTTTTTTTTTAGTAGAAATAGAATCTTAATAGTTTCTTCAAGATATAAGTGTGTTAGTAATGATTCCATATGTAACTTGTTTCATAACAAATTAAAAATTGTGTTTTGGTTTTATATCTTGTCTTTAAAGATAAGTGACAATTTTTTATGGAAAATTATATTTTATTATCAATTTTTATATGTTTATATTTAATCAAACATAATAACTAAATTATTAAGTTGATATAAAATTATTTAAGAATATTATTAAGTTTGTAAAGAAACAAATATGATAATTATGTTTTTGATTATAATGTCTTACTTAGACTAAAAAAATCTATAAGTTGATAATTTTTTATAAAAGACCAACACTTCAAAAGACATTAGTTCAAAAGAACAAGCCCTTGAACAATATATAGACAAATATGAAATTAACATATTTATACTCTTTTCTCATACAATTCAACTACAATGTCAGCAATAAATATCTCAAATTTAAATATAACATTTATAATATAAATCGATCAGATTTTCACAATCCATTGAATTTAGAGTTGAATTTCTGGCTTAGATTGTGTATGTTTTTTTAGCATAAAAAAAAACATACACAATCTAAGCCAGAAATTCAACTCTAAATTTATAATATAGTTACTAATCCACAACTCCTCAATTAAGTATAGATTAGTAGTGTAACTATTTTTTTCATTTAGTACATAAATTTAAGTTAAAACGACTTTAATAAAGTATTTAACAATTATCAATATATGATTAATTAAAAACCTTTCAATTAAATAAAGATTAGTAGTGTAATTATTGTTTTTCATTTATTTCATTAGTCTTGACTATATAAAAATAATTTTATTCCTTTATACAGCAATACTTGAAAGTAAAATATAAAATATTTAAGAATATGTATAAAAAAGTGATGCCTGCTTGTTAAATTACAAATATAAAAACCAAAGTTTACAATCTACTTTAAATCTGAACATAAAACATAAAGCTTGATTACGATATTGATATATAAAGAACTCAACTACCAAAGTTTTGAATCAAGCTCGATGATGACTCAGGTTCCATGAATCAGTAGTAATCACATGAATCCATTACGACGTAAGGATGAGAGTACAGAACGTCAACTTCTAGGCACAGTTGGCAACACTAACTCTCCTGGAACGAATTCTGGTTAAATTGGGGAAATGCAAAGCATGGTACCTACAATACTCCAGAAGTGACTAAAGTCGCTTAAATAAAATTAAAGATCTGTGTACGAAACAAGCGTACCTATCACCATTGATGCCACGTAGTCAGAACCCCCATACCCATACCTGGCCACCCTATTTCTACTTCCTGAGATCTGACGCTACACATTAAAGACAATCGGTACGCTCTAGAACCAGTTGCCAAATGTGTGGTCACCTTGTCTAATGTACCACTACGACTGACTAGACCGTCTTTTCTGGTGCCTGCGCTTTTATTTATTCAAAGTAACTCTGGGGAACTTTCTGTTTTTCATCGTTTGTCGCAACATGTACTGGGTTTGCGGCATTTGCACGCAATGAGCTTTCGGAAGAATGGGGAAGAGTGGGAATGAGAAGATGAAACAGTGGATGCAAAATTGCCTGATTCTGGCGCTCTCCTCGTACGTAGCGCTCGACCTTTTCATCCACTCTGCAACTCCAAAACACTGTGAATGCCCGCGGGAAGTGCCACTCGGCCCACAAAATGGCGTGTGCGCCGCCAGAGAGGGGTACAGAGAGGCCACGTCATGCGGCGGCGGGTCAGAAGAGGGAAAAGCATGGGTTGGGGAGGCGGCGTCATGCAGAGTGAAAGGCCATTTGATTGAGAAGCTGGATGACCTCAACGATTTCAGGAGAGGGTATGCCCTTAAATTTACTCCCGATGTGGAGGACAGAACCCACCTGTTGCCCTGGCTCTTGGCCTCGAGAGCAGCGGAGCTCGGGCTGCGTAAGCGACGCGTGTACCTCGATTTGGGCGCCAACCGTTTCGCCTCCAGCGTCAAGTGGTTTCTGCGCATGTATCCCTGTGACTTCACCGAGGTGCATGCTTTTGAGCTCAACCCTCGCTCCTGGCGGCCCCCTCGCAAGATATTCCACGAGGACTCCAACCTTCTGCCTGCGCATGTCCCGAGTTCGAATCCCATCCGCGTCAATTCCACTCCCGGCGTTCCTGAGTGGATGATGGAGCGCGTCAAAGTACATTACCGCCGGGTCTCCCACAGGGACGATGCCTCCACAAATTCGACCGATATAACTCGCTTCATCAAGGAGGACCTCCGCCTCACGCCTGCGGACACCGTGGTCGTGAAAATGGACATTGAGGGCGCTGAATGGCCCATTCTCAGACAGTGGATGAACGACCCCCAAATGCCCCAAATTGTAGATGAGCTGTTTGTTGAAGTACATTATGCGAGCCCCACCATGAGTGTCTTTGGATGGGATTCCTTTCTTCCCATAACCAGAGACGATGCTCTCAACCTCCTCGCTGATCTCAGGTGGCATGGCTTCTATGCCCATTTCTGGCCCTGACTCCTCTTGTATATGGAAGTTTCTTACCCACCATTGAATTACCCCTCAATTTCCCTTCTCTCATATTATTGCGGTCCTGGAGCATTTGCATATATATAGTAGCATCTGTATTTCAATTCAATTATATCTTGGGTCCTTGATACCCAATTTTATAGAAAGACCCGTGATTTTAATTAATACTTAATAGCCAATTTGGTCAACGTGTTGGGCGTCTCTGCAACTTCCACCAAGATTTGGGTTCAAAGTACACCACGGACCTCGTTCTCCGGCCTAAAATCTCTCATGTTTGCAAGACTTTGGGATTAACATTGCTCTATAAATGGGTTGCTCTCGTTGTTATTGGGTTTAGACCTAAAACTGTTGTGCATATTGGCTTTGTCTCAGGACTGTACAATTGGGATTACGCTGCATATGGGCTTTGCCTGACTACTCTGTAATTAGGATTACGTTGCAAATGGGCTATCCCTGACTGCGCTGTAATTAGGATTACCCTGCAGAATGGGGGATAATTACTCTGTCGTTAGGGCTGACTGGACTGCTCTATAATAAGGGTTTCTCTCTAATAGGCTTTGCAGGTGCATTCTATCCATGGACCTTATGTTTTTCCTGCGAGGCCTGTTTGCAACTTTATAACCAGACTTTGGCTCAAGACTGTGTCTTAGGGAGGTATGCCTTGACTCCACTGTAATAAGCGCTTTTTGGATCGCTTTGTAAATAAGTTATATGTCCAAATAAAAAGATTGATCTCCCATTCAAGATTATTTTGAACAGCCAAGTGTTGGTCTCACCATTACAGGAAGTGGATTTAAAATTAGTGTAATCAAGTTTTCAGCCCCAAAATTGTTTGTTAAATAAATTGAGATTTTATGTGACCTTTTTAGTTAAGTCAAAATTACTTTTACTAAGTATTCAGTCTAAAACAACATTGATCTATTTAATGATGAAGTTTCAGCTCAAAACTATTTTGTAATGAAGTTTTAGTCTTAAACTACTTCATACGGAGGCTTTTGTCAAGATTACGTTTAAAACGGTTTAAAAATTCTCATATAATTAAAGTGTTGATCAAGGATTTAATTTATTAATGCATTCTAGTGTTATGCAAAAGAGTTGGCTTGATCTTAAATTGTATGTTAATTATCTTAAAGTATATTTTAATGTAACATCTTTTTAAATGAATTTTGATTCAAAATTATATTATAATTGCTGAGATTAGAGGTGTTATACATATTTAATGTCTAGCTTATTTAATTTGTAATTTGACAATTTATAATTATTTCTTAGTTGTAATAGGAGTTTGAAAAATATAACTATAAATATCTAAAAAGTATGTAACGGTTGTTGAAATAGAAAAATCTTAATGAGAGGGAGTTAAAGAGAGTGACATTATTTGTAACTTCTAGTTTATAATTTGACAATTTATAATTATTTTTTAGTTGTAATTGGAGGTGCTAAACAACAATGATAAAAAATATTTAAGAGTTAATGAAATAGAAAAAAAACTTTATGAGAGGGAGCAACATGCCAGCTTAGAGAAGATCAATGGAGATCACCAAAAAGGCTAAGATCAACTACTTGAGAAGTTTTAGTTGTGAAATTGTGTGGAAATGAGACCTTAGCTTAGATATGCAAACTAACTTCTTTCATTAGGGAACAACTAATTAGGCCCAACTTTAGTCCTCAGGGAGAGGTAAGCATTGTGATCAATCGTTCCTTTTGATATTGATCGGGTATAAATAGATATATGATTGAATTGAAGATGCAAGAATTAGGTAAAATAATGTAAAATTAATAAGATTCAGTATAAGAAAATAAATATAGATCTAAAAGTTAAAACAAAAGTATAGATCTAGATATGAGATACTAAAAAAAACCTAACTTTGAAATCGAAGCCTGAAAATGTTGGTCAAGTGTGTTAGACATCCTGGACTTGGAGGTGCTCTCGTCAACTAAAACTTCAGATTCTTGATCTAGATGCTCTATAGATCATTCTCTTTGAAAATCAGTCAAAAAGTGTCAATAGAATGTACTAATTAACATAGTCCATGAACTTTTACCTATTCAAAATCTAGAATTGTATGTCTCAATCTATAATTGAATGTGCTAATTAGCATAGTGCATGAACTTTTGCCTATTCAAAATCTAGAATTGTATGTCTTAATCTATTGTGTCAATTCTGAAACTTTGGACACTTGATTTGAAACCTGCACACAAATAAGGGAAAAATTCAGATTGGGTGAGGTTAAGGAGAGATTGAGGAAACTCATGCATTTCACAAACAGTTTGATTGTGCGAGTAGTTCAAAGGATCATAGGATGTCAATTTATCTATACTCATCACAGGTATAAGGTTAATATAGATATATCTACGATTTTTGTAGCCTCGGCCTTCCATGTAGAAGAAGAAAAAAGAGCTATTGTGGCTCTTTGCTAGCGCCTCTACATATGCTCGCCTGCATGCATGCACTTCAGACGAGAAAGGAAAGGTAGTATTCATGTAATCATAGTTCCTATAGTCTGGTATAGTATAGTTAGGATTATATTTTAATAGGTATTTTGTTGTATAGTTTTTAGTTTATGTCTGCTTTATAAGCTCAAAGACTTTTGCCATTTTATAAATGTATCACAAACAAAGACGGACAGAATAGGGAAATTTTGTTTCTTGCCTTGATTTTGGTAAATACCAGGTTTATACAACTTTGGTTTATAGTCTTAAGAAAAATCAGTAGACTAGTTACCATGGTGAAACTTTATATAAATATGATATAAATGTATTGATAAGCTTGAACTATATATGGAAAGTGAATATATGAAGGCCCATTCAGTAAGATAGGTTCCTCTGTTTTCAAGCTTCTAAATTTTGGAAATTCATGGAAAAGGTTTTGAATGAGAAATGATATGTGGATAAATTAAGGGCAAAGAATTAACAAAGGAATAATGTCTAAAGTTGAATAAATGGGTATCTAGGTAAACAATTTCGATACGACAAATTTTATAGGACATTAAGCAATTTGTTTTCTTCTCTTTTTTCTATTTCCATGATAAGTGAATAAAGCCTCACTGATAATTAATGGTTTGGAAAATATTGCGAGCTAGTAGAAGCATAATAGTTTGAAAAGAAGTAAACTTGAGTTATATACAACAATGGTTTCTATTGTTTAAGATAGTTTCCTGTATTATCAAGCTTTTGTATTTTGGAAATTTATGGAATAAGTTTTGTATGAGACATATTTTGTGGATAAAGTAAGAGTGAAGAATTAGAAAGGAAGAAAGCCTGTATCCAGGTAAGCAGTTTTGACATGACATTAAGCAATTTGTTTCCTTCTCCTTTCTTTGTTTCCATGAAAAGTGAATAAAAATTGTACACTAGTAATTAATGGTATGGAAAAACTATTTCAGTGATTAGACAAACTAATAGAAATTGAATAGTTTGTTTTGAAAGTAGTAAACAAGTTATAGTCCGGAGTGGTTTGTACTATTTTGATGTGTTAAATAATGGAAAACATATAGAAGAAGGAAGCAATAATTTTCATAGATGTTAACAAAAATCCATGAAGATATATTACAAGTCATAGATCCTTTTCTGAATTCTCCTCATTCAAGGAAGTATGAGTATTTTAGCTTACACAAGATTTGATTTGGTTATGAGGAAGGAATTGCAAGCTCTATAAATAACTAAGTAATTTGACAAAGAGATGGATTCTTAAGGAATAATAGCATGAGTGGAAATCTGCATATTCAAGAAAGGAAACCCATACAGTTGGGAAACTCATAAATGACTTCAAGAGTTAACAACAAATTGTTTCATTTAAACTACATGGGTAAATTATATAGTTAATTGAAGGTAAAGACTGATAAATCAATATTTTTTCTTTTAAGATGGGAAATTTTCACTTTCAGCTTTGACCTACTACTGAGCCAAAAAAAAGTTATATTGCATTTATTCATTATATATTGACAAATTTGATGGATATTTATATTTTATTGTGAATTTTGTATGTTTATATTTAATTCAATATAATAGTCAAGTATTAGTGTTACAAATTATTCAAGAATATTATTAAGTTTGTAAAGAAATTAATATGATAATCTAAATGTTATAATTATTTTAAAAATTATATTTTATAAGTGAATGTACTTGTAATATGTTCTTCATTCAATTTTAAGGTTTAATGCTAATATTTGATTAATAAAGACATATATTTATATAAAAAACTGACACTTCAAAAGACATTAGTTGAAAAGAACGTGTTTTTCAACTATATATATAAATAAATATAGAATTAACATATTTATACTCTTTTCTAACACAATTCAAGTGTGAATGCCAGCAATATTGCATCCCATATTTAAATAAACAATATTACATCTCATATTTAAATATTAAACATATAATTTAATTAATAAATAAACAAATTTTCAATTAACTACAATTTTATTTCATTAATATAAATTTATGTAAAAGGAATTTTATTCTTTTACATATCTATATATCTGAAAGTAAAATGTTATACATTTATGATTTTAAAAAACCTTTCAATTAAATAAATTAAATATAGATTTGTGATGTCATCATTGTTTTGATTTATTTCAATAGCCTAGATTTATATACGAGAGATTTTATTCCCTTATACAACGATCCCTAAAAGTAAAATTAAAAAACATTTAACAATGAAAAAGTGATTTGTTAAAAATGTTACTTGTTAAATATAAAGCCAAAGTTTACGGTCTATATAAAATCTGAGCATAAAAAATATGATTATGATATTGATATATATAAATTTCAACTACCAAACGTTGAATCAAACTTGATGACTCAGGTTCCATGAATCCATTACATCATAACGAATGTAAGAATGAGAGTAATCATATACCATCCACTCACCCTAACTTTACTCAGAGGCCCGTCACTCAACCGTGAAGTTATCTGAAATATACCATCTTTTATTTATTCAAAGCAGCTCGGGGCAACTTTTTCTTATTCATCGTTTGTCGCAACATGTCTGCAACTTTATAACCAGATTTTGGCTCAAGAGTATGTCTCACAGAGGTATGCCTGGACTCCACTGCAATAAGTAAAATCCAGATAAAAAGATTGATCTTCCATTCGAATAAAGTTTCAGCGTTAAACTATTTAACATTGAGGATTTGGTCAAAGATCACTTTCAAAAGGGTTTACAATTTTGCTTCATGAAATGATATTAATAATTAAAGTGTTCGATTTCAAATTAATTTATAAAAGATTCCATAGTCTTGTAAAAGATTTAGCCTAGTCTATTTTTTTTAAAACTTCTATCTAAATTAATTTAGATCCAAAATAATATTATAATTGTTAGGATTAGAGTTTTTATACATTTATCAAGTCTTTTATGTTAAGTTTATTTAATTATTTAAATAAACTTGAAGTGACATTAATTGCAAATTTTAATATGTAACTTTATATTTTATAGTTGTTTCTTAGTTATAATAGAAGTTGCAAAATGCAATTATAATAATAAAAAGTATGTACGAGTTGTTGAAATAGAAAAATATTTATTAGATGGAGTAAAGGTCGATAAGATCGCTAGTGAAGAATTTTGGTTGCAAAATTGTGTGGAAATGAGATCTTATCCTAGAAATGCAATGTAATACCCTCTCAGATGATTATACTTTTACTTTTAGATTGGACATTTTGACATAATTATGGATAGACTATATGCTTACAGTTACATTCATTTGGATAGATCTAGATGATGACATGCTTAGCTAATATTTTGATATATTCATTTATGATTATTATCTTAATGCTTATGAG
>MU228135.1:2567823-2578321 GCA_018584345.1 Thuja plicata | reverse complement strand
TATATATATGTTTGATGTGTTCTCATGATTCAGGATGAAGTCGTAGTTACTCACTTAGCTGAGGTCCACACGATGTATCGATCCTGGTCATCAGTCTGCAAATGTCTTATTTTATATACATATATGCACATGTACCTCTTCTCGATGATGTAGGCTTGCAGGTACCGGGCATTGACTCCACCTGGCTTCACAGGTCTGAGTGTGCCCTCAAAATCCTCGATTGTTGTTGTTGTTGTTGTTACAGAGATAGCACCAAGTTCCCGCAAGATTAACCCTACCTTTGATCCTTTTCGCCTAGGTTGGGTATTCCCGTGTTTGTCCCATGTTGTTGGATGGTATCCTGTTATGTTAGCTCGAATTATTTTAAATTGATTGAGATATTAATTATAGTTCCTAGGACTTAATGAGTATTGGTTTGTGTGAGTGGTAATTATATTTATTCTTGATGGAATGCACTATCTCTTGTTAAAGGTTTGTTTTAATATTAGTAAATTCTATGGAATTAAATTGCCTTATATTGAGTGTTATAAAGTGTATTCATAAATGTATGTTCAATAATAATAATGTTTATATGGGTATATGTACACAGGTATATGGGAGCGCGCACGCACACACGCACACACACACACACACACACATATTAGTGAAAGAATTAAATAATCATGTGTATTTAAAATTAAATTAAACAATGTTATGATTAAGTAAAAACATGATTTGAAAGGTCCCGAAACCTTGTAAAATAGCAGCGAAAGATAGGTCAAAGAAAGACCAAAAAACAACTATGGAGCCCCACCAAACAAGCCATAGTTCCAACCAAAATAAAAAGGCCCAACCAGCCACAAACAAGGCAATCAAGATTTACATTTTTGCCCATCATTATGTGAACGTAAGTTCATATCAAATGAAGGAGTGGAAGACTTAACTTGTTTTCCATTAACTGATGTCCATCCATCCTCCACCTTTTCAACATCCTTCTTCCAGTCCAAAGAGGAACCAGAAGAGCCCACTAAAGGGCAGGTCACAATCCGAGCCACAAGAGGGGCTAGACTGGCACCACTATCATACCCCAAGATCCTTCCAAGAGAACCATGACCAGCATAACCAAGAGCACCAGAAGACAAAAGCGCTGAACCAAGGACAACATCATCATTATACACAGGGACAACACTAGCAACACCGGAAGGGACAACATCATAGACAACAACAGTAGCTTCAAAGACAACATTAGCAGCAACATATACATCATTAGAATCTCCAGCCAGAGCTTGATCGTTTTGAGGAGGACAGGCAACCGATTCCCCATCCACGGAATCTTTACGAACTGTATAATGCTTGCCAGAAGCCCCCAACCACCAAGAAGGCGATTTCTTTGATTTAATCTTATCAGATGTACACCGCGCAACAAGATGGCCAGTCTTGTGGCAAATCCTACATCTGAACGGGATACCTTCGTAATCAAGATTCTGAGTCCAAGAGCCCGTAGAAGAGGCCAAAGTGTTCTTCTCAGGGAGACCCTTGGAAACGTCCATCTCCACAAGAATACGAGCAAGATAATTATTAATTACATCTTAATGACCAAAGTAACTAGAATATAATCTAGTGGTGGTAAATATATTTATTAGGGTAAGAATAAATTACATAAATCTTCCTTAAGATAAATTAAATAAGTATGGGAATGAATACTAAAGCATTCACGTGAACAACCTACATCTTAGGGTAAATTTATTTAACTAAAACTAATAAGATCCTAAACTATTTACCAACCTTTGGTTATAGATGGTTGCATCGGTTGGATTTTCCCGTGCAACCACTCCTGTAGCATATTTATGAGAGGAGCTTCTGTAGAGAGAGGGAGGTTGGAAAAGAAAGAAAAAGAATAGGAAATTTATCAGAGAAACACTATTATGATATAGGGTACAAATCATTATTTTAGACCAGCAGAAGCACGGTGGAGGCTTGAGGTTGTATCTAGAAGAAAACTTCATGCGTGTAGAGTCTGAAGGAGTTTGGAAAGTGGCTGGAGTAATCTAAGAACTTCTCCCTCAACGATTTCTCCGTAGGACCCCAGGTAGGATCTATCCTAGAAGGAGGTTCTTCACATGTGTTTTCCATGCTTTGTGTGTGTATGTGTGTGTGCTATTGTTTATTCTTACTTCTTTAGATCAGAGTAAACTTATGGAAAGTGTATTGCTATGATGTTCTTCATTATATATGTCCGAGTATTTTGGATGGGAAATTATTCTTAAAAGTTGGTGGGTTTTTATGGTATATGAATTATTCTTTCTGCGTTCACTTTTATCATGTTGTATGTTGTTAATAATGTGGTGTTTTCCTGTTAGTATTCCTTTTTTTGTGCTTTAGGGTATTTAGAATCCTCTAGGAACCTTCAGGCATGAGTAGGAAATTACTCTTTGGATAAACTTCATGTTTTTTGTTTATGTCCTTGTATACCTTATATTAGACTTCGATAGATGGAACAGATTGATCTTGAGGGGAAAAATGGGTTTGAGGGATGTTTTGGAAGGGAAACAAGGATATCTCAACTGAGTCTTCCTCTAACTCTACTTCCCTAGCACCCACCATGCCCAATGTTAGAATTTTTTTTCAAGTGAATAAAAATATAAAGCTAAAGTTTAATAATAAACCTTCAATTAAATATAAATATAAATTAAATATAAATTGTGATGTAATTATGATTTTCATTTATTTCAATGATCTACTATATAAGAGAGATTTATTCTCTTGTATAGCCATACGTGAACTATTCATATTGAGGCTTTGGTCAAGATTACTTTTAAAGGGTTTAAAATTTCTGATCTATTTTAAATATTCAACTACAAAACTTTTGAATCAAACTTGATGACTCGGGTTCCATGAATCGTTAGTATTCACATGAATATTGGAAGGACGAGACTGTAGAACGTGACACGTGTTTCAAAATACCTTTTGTACATGTATTTTTGGAGAAATATATGGCTGTTTAGCCACTGGTCAAATTCTAGACACAGTTGGCAACAATAACGCTGCTGGTTAAAGTGAGTAAAGGAAAAGCATACCTGTAACAATACGGTGGTTAAATACAAATAAAGAAGTGTGTACGAAACAAGCGTACCTATAACAATTGATCCCACATACCTGGACACCATAATTCTACAACCTGAATCCTGACGGTGCACATAAAAGACAATTGGTACGCTCTACAACCACTTGCCCAATGTGTGGATCGCCTTCTCTACGTCTGCTCCATTCCTTGCATGCGTTTGTATCACGTGGCGGGTCGCCTTCAAAACATTGTGCATGTCATGGACAATCCAGTCACCATTAGTTATTGACGGGACAGTCACTCAACCGTAAAGTTATTGACGGGGCATGTCATGGACAATCCAGTCACCATTTGTATTTAATTCGCAAAAAAACATAAAAGTAGCTCAAATTTCGGGTGGATGATAGATTAGAATGAAGCAGTATTATTACAGCTAACAGAACTTGCAATGTTTAGCAGCTTGATGTATATAGTACGGATATAAATAAATATATTACTATTTTATGTATTTGTTGTGCACTTGATTTTTTTGTGTGTTTATTTGTTTGAGTGGTTGGATAATCTTTGAATAACTTTTATGTATGACTGTGTCAAATAGTTTGAGTTTGAATTATTACAGAGAAAATGATAATTTCATTATAGAAATTTTGTGTTACACTTATAATTGATCTATAAAAGTCTCAGAAAGAAATCTTATAATTATATGACACCATAGGTGATCCATAAGAGGGGTGGATCAAAAAAGAGAGGAGTGTGAAGGTGTATTTTAGTATTATAATGTTAAGTAGAAGATTTGCATGTCTGAACATCCTTCCACAAGTGTATTGGGTAGAGGTTGCATTAGATTGGAATAAATGGATTTGAGAGAAAGGATAAAGCGTCTCTAGTACCATGGTTTTGGAATAAGATTGTTAACAAAGCACTAGAAAGATGAAGCAATCAACACTAATTGACATTAGATGTTTTTTGAAAAGGGAGATTTATCAAATCGAGCTCATCATTATGCAAGATTTAAGAGTAACATCAACTTTTGTAGTTTTGACTTGTGAGAAAGGTGAGCAAATAGAAGCAACAAACTTGAAGCTATTTTCAAAAGGAGCAGAGGTAAATTTCTTGTAAGTAACATGAGGTGTCTTATTGACAAGATTTTGACTAGAGCATTGACATGGTTAGAGGCACAATTATATATTCTAGCTTAAAGAGATTCATTCTTGAAGCAAATGGAAAATAATATGAAAAAGTTGATGAAGATAATGAAAAACATATTTTTTCCAAAATTGGTCACTTAAAAAAGTAAATAGAAGTGATGTAACATGTGGAAGAAAGAAGAGATCCCATGAATACTTTTGCAAACTAAATTTCAAATTTTAAGGCAATTTGAAAAGGAAGCTATAGTACCCGATGTACTAATAGGTGTATTGTGGCACAACTAACATCAAATGAAGTGAAGAAACAATTTCCCTATAGGAAACAATAGATTGTTCTAAGAAATGATTGAGGTATAGTAAAATAACCAAATCTAAATAGTGTGAAGGATAAAATGTCCTATGTGCAACAATTTACTAGTTAAAGAAGACACGATGTTGGTAATATTGCGAATGTTGAAACTAGGCTAAATGACAAGTTTGATTTAGTGATGAATGTGGTAGGTAATTAGAATAAACTAGTAAGATGAAAAATATCAAAGGCTAAAGTCATTAGTGGTCTAAGGAAAGTTGCAAGGTGCGACAACATATAGTCTTCAAGCAAATGTGTGGTACAATAACCAATATTAGAAGGTAATGAAAATAAGTTTCTCTATGGATATCAAGTGGTTGCTTTAAGGTTTGAATAAATATAGAGAGGCCATATTCATAGCCAAAAGAAGACTGAATGATGATTGATTTTGATGATCAAGGAATTGAATGGATGGAAATAATATTGGAGGAAGCGGCATTAGAGAATTATGGTTTACAAATTGAACGACCCCCAAATGCCCCCAAATCGTAGATGCGCTGTTTGTTGAAGTTCATTATGCGAGCCCCACCATGAGTGTCTTTGGGTGGGATTCCTTTCTTCCCATAACCACAGACAATGCTCTCAACCTCCTCGTTGATCTTAGGTGGCATGGCTTTTATGCCCACTCTTGGTCCTGAATCCTCTCAATGGAAGTTTCTTACCCACCATTCCATTACCCCTACAACTTTCCCTTCCTCTCATATTATTGCCCTCCTCGAGCATTTACATAAAGTAGCATCTCTATTTCTATTCCAATTTTATCTTGGGTCCTCTCTACCCAATTTTATAGAAAGACATGTGATTTCAGGTAATCATTAAACTATAGCCTATTTTGCCAACGTGTCAGGTGTCTCTGCAACTTCCACCAAGATTTGGTTTCAAAGTACACCACGGACCTCGTTCTACGGCCTAAAATTCCTATTTTTCGTCGTACTTTGGGGTCTAATCACTGGCCAGCCTTATCCAGCACACTCTAAGCGTTGACTGCTTAGAGTGTTTTTTTAAAATTTTATGTGTTTGGAATTAAACTGGCTTAAACATATATCTATTGAGCGTATGCATTTCTTTAGATTGTTATGCATCTTTGGGAAGGCATTACTATCGTTCATTTGCATTATAATTCAGTGTATACATTTGAAATTTATTTGCAAGTCAACGCTTAAAGTGTGCTGGTTAAGCCAACCGTCACTCTATATGGGTCGCTCTTGTTGTAATTGGGTGTAGACCTAAAACTGTCTGCATATTGACCTACGGCTGTCTTAGTATTGTATGATAAGGAATACGCTACATATGGGCAATGCCTGACTGCTCTGTAATTAGGATTACGCTGCAGAATGGGGTAAAAATTCTCTGTAGATAGGTCTGACTGGACTGCTCTATAATAAGGATTTCTCTCCGACACGATTTGTAACTGGATTCCATCCTTGGACCTTATATTCTGCCTGCGAGCTCTTTCTGCTGCTTTATAACTAGATTTTGGTTCAAGACTCTGTTTTGAGGAGGTATGCCTGGACTCCACTATAATAAGGATTTTTAGATTCTTTTATAAATAAGTTATCTCCAAATAAAAAATTGAGCTCCTATTGAAGTGTATTTTCTACAAACAGGTGTTCGTTAACCATTACTGGAAGTGGATTTGAAGATAGCTTTCAATCCAAAAATTTGTTTTTTAAATAAATTGAAAGTTTTATGTCATTTTTAAACAATTCAAAACTACTTTCACTGAGTGTCCAGTCCAAAATAACATTGATCTGTCTTTTGATGGACTTTCAGTCCAAAACTATTTTGTAATGAAGTTTCAGTCTTCAACTAGGTTATACGGAGGCTTCACCCTAAGATCACTTTTAAGGATTGTTTCATAAATGAATCTTATAATTGAAGGATCTTATAATTGAAGTGTTGATCCAATATTAATTTATAAATGAATTCTAGTAGAATTAGCTTCATCTAAAATTGTATTTTAATGTAACATTTGTTTAAATATATTTTGATTCAAAATTATATTATAATTGTTGGAATTTATGTCTTATATATCTTGTAAATCTTAATTTTTATGTTTATTTAATTATCTACATCAATCTAAAGTGGCATTAATAGTAACTTATAATTTCACAATTTATAATTATATTTTATCTCACAGATAATGCAAGTGGGTTCTATCCATTGACCTCATATTCTATCTAAGAGGTCTTTGGCAACTTAACATCTAGATTTTTGTTGAAGACCATTTCTTGTTGTTGTTGTAATAGTTGTTGAAATAGATAAGTCTTTGTGGAAGGGAGTTAAACGAGGGAATTGAAGCCCTCAAGCCTAAATACATAAGCGTAAAAATTATTATACGCTTTTAATTCAAAAAACACGATCAATTGTTTATACATAAAAAATACGACCAGGTTTTAATTCCTACACGTTTACTCGATATAAAGTCATACAAATATAATGTATATGTATATGTGTATATGTGTTTGTGTGTGTGTGTGTGTGTTATGTATAATATAAGTATGCATATATGTATAATCTATATTTATGTATTAATATATGCCCAAAATCAAAATCCCTATGTAAAATGGGGTCTCGCTATCCTAGGAAATAATATTTCACAACTTGAGGAATGAAAAAAGTGAATCATTTAGTCTCCATCAATTGACGTCCTTAAGGGAAAGTATAACACGAGACAACAACTGGATTGAAGGGATACTTAACTACATTCCCTCAACATTTTGTGAAGCTTTTCTCTCCTTTGTGAGGAGTGTGATAGGGGATTCTCTCTTCATGAGAATATTATTACTTTAGTGGTTGTACATGGATTTGATACAAATATTGACTTTGTGTAATAAATTACCTGTAGTTAGTGATTTGGGATCCATAGTAAGTAGGTGCAAAGCCAAGCATGTGCTTGCTTTTATGTGCAAGTGGAACAAGCTAATATGAGGCAATCCATGGGTGCAGAAGGGATTGTTGCACTATCACCTGATTACATGAAAGAAAATACTAGTGGACTTGAGTTGTTTATAAGTAATGCACTTGGAGAAATGGACTTGAGTTGTTGTATTAGGAAGAGCTTTTTGTATCACAACTTTATTTTACATTAAAAAATGTTTAGTGGGTTCGACCACTTTTATTAAAAAAAAAACATAGCTACCTCAAAGTAAAATATAAAGATTGAAAAATGTAATTTGTTAAAAATATTTTTCAATTGAATAGAAAATATAAAGCCAACATTTACTGCGTATTGAAAGTATGTAGATATGATTATGGTTTAAATATATAATTCAACTATCTAACTTTTGAATCAAACACAATGACTCATTAAAAACCTTCATGGTGGTGTAATTATTATTTTTATTTATTTCAATAGTCTGCATTTATATATGATAGATTTTATCCCCTTATATAGTGATATTTGAAAGTAAAATATGAAATATTTAACACTAGCAATTGCACCCCAATAAGGTGCAATGGTTATGCCAATAGGAAGATATACCGTGGAAATATATTGAAGGGTGGAGAGAAAATTTCAAGTAATTTTAATCTAATGTAAGAGGACAATTAACTTAAATCTTAGGAGACACACTTCTAAGATAGGAGGTTCAAGGATTGACCCATAGGAAATTAAAGATAAATAAAATATAAATAAATTTTAACATTACAAAATTAATTATATTAAAATATATAAATAAATATATGTGTCATTGCATAATTTAATTAGGTACATAATATTGTTCAATCTCTTCATTTTGTTGAAACAATTATATTCCTTTGAACAATGAGTACCTACATTACATTAATCAAAGTAACAAAGTATCTTTTCTCTAGCTCCTTTTAAAAGTGCTCTCATTGGTATCCATTGAAACACGATGTTGTCAAATAAGAAACTATAATTTGTAAGTATTTTACTACATAATGATAAAATAATTAAATTTTTGAGAAAGATGTTATAATTTCAAAACCTTATAACTTTGAGAGAGTGCACAACTAATTAGCCAATAGGCTATTGTAGGTGGGGATTTCACCCCAAACCTGTTCGTTCAAACCAGAAACCAGGCATGGTTTCCTTTCAAACTATTTTTCGAGCAATAAATGGTGGCCCCTCTACAATCTTATACATTGCCACTGCATTAATTTATTTTGGGGATATTTGTGATTACATGGATAGATCTCTTTTAATCCTACCGACCACATTAATGAATTAATGGGGATATTTGTGATTACGTGGATAGTTATCTTCTAGTCTTACCGACCACATTAATCCATTTCCAGATATTTGCAATCTTTGTTATCTGTATAGATTTCAAATAATCTTGTGGCAGTGGATGAAATCTTCGTTAGATTGTGTTTTGGGCACAAATTTTTAGCGGATTGCATCGCCAGCTATAACATTCTTTACACTTTCGACCACCTACACACTCTATATATATATCCTTCTTGAACGACGTAAATAGTAATCACGCTACATGTTGCCATTTAGAAGCTGCTTGTCTCCGTTTTGAAGAGTCGCTGGAATCTTAAATACCGGAGTTGTCTCTATTATATGTCATTCTCAACCAAGGTAACTATACACGGTTTTCTTTGGTTTAAATCCCTCAAAACTTATTTATAACTATAAATACATATATTGTTCTGTCATTTTCAAACTGGCCACGGTTTTCTTTGGTTTAAATCCCCCAAAACTTATTTATAACTATAAATACATATATCTAGCATTTGTATTGTGATCACATCTTTAGCCGATAGGCTATATTACGTGAGGTTTCACGTAAAACTTGTCTGACGCCAAAAACCACTTGTATTTTGATATTATTACCCACCGTAGATACCACTTGTATTCATTGATTTTGCTGATGTTTCTCTGAATCCAACCAGACTTTCTAGAATCAAATCAAATTTTTTGACTTCTTTATACAATCTAATCAAATCAGATTTCCTTTAGGCAATCAAACCAAATATTTTGCAATTTAGATTTTCTATATTGTTGCAGATAGTTTTATAATATACAAATCTATATACACTCTATTTATCTGGTTATGATTGTTCTCTCGACGCAATTCACATAGCCCTGAAGCAGACTTGGATTCAGAAAATAGGCAAACTAAGTGCGGCATTTGATTCGCTCACAGAAAATTACCAAAATCTGTGAGATGTGTTAAACTCAAAGGACCCCAAAATGGAAAAGGGAAGTCTTATGGTTTCCAAGGCTTCCAAGGTACCAACACAGTACAGGTTGAGAGTTTTCTAGAAGTTGAGATCTTCTTGGCTTTCTCATAAATGGTTACCTCTGCAGGTGACAGTTGGCCTCTCATGGCTTGCACTTGATTGGCCTGGTTTTTGAATTTGAGATGTGATGGGAAACTTATGTTGTTGTTCTCATAGCATATACTCAAGATGAGTACTCGCAACTCCTGTTGAAGAACTCACAATAAAGCCAAGAATATTGCAGGACATAAATTATGAGTATATGGACCACCCGAAAGAGCTTGATAGGCTTTGCTGCACTTCATTGGAAGAAGAAGCGGATTTATTAATGTCTAACATGAGTTTCTTCCTTTGTGCATCAAATCCTCCTGACGCATCCTCTACAATAGATTTTTTGTACCAATGTCAACAATTTGCAAAAAATTTAACTGAGTGATTGGAAGTGATTAAAATAGAGCTTACATACCTGAAATTTGTGTCGAGCATTAGCTTTGATATTCATTGTCTGTGAGCCAACAACTGAATCTCCGGAGACACCATTTTTGCAGGTGGAAGTTGGAAGGTGTTATTGTATGTGTTAATTTTGGCCTTGTTAATCAACCACACACTTCAACATAGTCCTTCTTCACCAGGTACAGACAAGACTGAATATGAGATTATCCATCTTATCTGCCTGCGTGATTCGACCTGTTGCCTTCTATCTAGATGGGGTTTTTGAAATTGCTCTCAGGACGAGAGTCTCACAACCATGGACCAATCTAAGAA
>MU228135.1:2541037-2557151 GCA_018584345.1 Thuja plicata | reverse complement strand
TCAGGTCGAGTAGAGTCAGTGAAAACTCAGAATTGCCTAGTACAATAGGACTTTGATGATTTAGAAGAGCGACAAATGCAACAAAATTGGTTAGGGTTGCAAGATGCCAATTTTGGGGTGTTACAGTTATAGGTACATTATGTTCTGGAAAGAAGGGCTTCGGGTGCACTAAATTTTGAAGAAATTCTAATGACAGGTAATTCAGAAGAAATTATAGGAAAATAAAAAATAGGGTAGAGCTTAGGCTGTTTGGAGTAGAAAGCACTTGTACACAAAACTGGGAGATAGTGAAAAACTTGCTTGGTTCAACCATTAGAAGCATGATCTGGTTGCGTTGATTCATTGGATATTCCTGCAATAAAACTATAATTGTAACCAAGAGAAAATGTGTTCACCTAAAACTACAAGGATTACCCTTTGGCTTTTCCTTAGATCCAATTTCCAAATACCTCTGAACTTTTGTTCTTGATTGAAACCCTCATCGTTTATAGGCTCAAAATAATACTACCAAATCTTACAGAAATAAAACAATTAAATTCACCAGATACCAAGCATTTCTGATTTTCCAACAAGTACATATGAACAATTATCTTACACCCATAGACCCAAATTATTTCAACAAAAGGAGAGAGAATTATATTCGTTGTCAAACAATCAAAATTCAATGAAAATATTAATAGAAAAAAATAGAAACAATCCTTATATATACCTTACAAGAAGCTCACTTTAGAAAATCAAATGATCGTTAAAACTAAAATTGTGATAAAAACTTTATATAGAAAATCCATACAGCTGTTTAGAAAAATCAATTGAGATTCTTATTTTCTCTTATCCATTTGCAATTTCTTGCTAAATCCAAGAGAAAGGCTAAGGAAAGCCTTGCTAAATCCAAGAGAAGCTCTGCCAATTCCAAAATTGGGAAGAATTCAGCTGTAAATCCCATCAGTTTTGCAACATCAAACATAGATTCAACAAATGGGAACCCTATTTTTTGTAGCAAAAGTATGGAGAGAAACATAAAATGATTTGTGGGAGTTTGACAGAGGCCATTAGGAAGATGGGTTGTAGAGATTTAAGACACCATTCAAAAAATCAAGCTTTGGTTGGGCACCTTCGATACTGCAAAAGATGTTTCCCTAGCTTATGATGAAGTAGCTTGTATTCTGAGAGGCAAAAAAAGCAAGAACCAATTTTTTTCCTTTTCCTTCTCCTGAAGCCCATGGGACTTCTGCCCTGCCCTCCAGAATTGCTAGTTGGCTTCTACTCACCCTCAAAGATGCAAATGCAAGAAACAATACTACCACTATGATTGATAATCACAATTTACCATGAAACACAAGCTTTGTTTGTATATAAAACAAATGTCAAAGTAAATTTTTGCATGGGCACATGTGGCAAAGAATAAAAAGTTATTTTTGAATCAGTTTGCTTGGCATTGCCCAATATCTACACGTCTGTTCTGGTAAGAGTTTTGCAGTTTTCCACAAGTGAAATTATTGGGTTCATAACTCATCTTTTACTCATCAACTCCAATAGGCCCTTATTGTGGGAGACAAAAGATGCGTGATGATCATTCTTAAGTTCTATTTGAAATTATCCAAAGTACTAACATCTCGATTGAGGGCTAAAATATTGGTTCTTATGGTCTTAATATCCTAGACAATCAAAAACATTCTGTGTCTGAAGAAACCTCTATTATTTAAGCATTAGACCAATCATAATATCAACTCCTTCAAGGAATCGAGAGATCTGCAATACTGTCTTAGGATTGTAATAGTTAAAGTCTACAAGGATAGAATCTTGATTCATAAATATACAAGCTACAAAACTTAGAGGAGAAATAAAAATGAAATAAAATTATTGAAACTTTGTCATGAATTTACCACAAATAGAAAAGAAATACCACTCACAAATCACCCAATTTCAAACAAAATTGTACAACAAACCCATGTTTAAAAAGAAAGGCATAATCAACCCCTTACTATCTAACTATAAAATTTTTAAAACCCAAGAAATAGTGCAGCTTGGAAAGCTTTCCGAAATGATATATAACACTTTGAAAATTTTAAAATCACTTCAAATTTGTTATTCAATACACATGCACACATCCCTCCATTTCATCATCAATATTTTTTAAATTGCAGCACCAAGACATAGTGAATTTCAAATAAATAGCTATTTCAAATCAGAAAATGGGGAAATAAGCCATAATTTGTATAAAACAAAGGTTGTTCAATGAAAACGTTTCAGAAAAAATGAAGAGGGTAACTAAAGATCAGAGAATAAATTAAGTATTAATGTTATATTTAATCTTAATATTTTCAGTTATGAATTTTAGTTAGTTTCATAGTAGACTTAATTAAAATGAAAGAGAGGGGTCTTATATAAATATGTTAATAAATAAACAATAGAAATGCTTTCTTAAATCATCAAAAGTTTATTTGTGTTATTATTTATTATTATAGGTCACCCCTTCTAAATAGATATAAAATTTTGAAAATTTTTAACATTTATCTATATAATGATATAAAAAATTGTAAGGGTAAGCAACACCCTATAATAGATAAAATCATAAAATACTGATTATGTATATTCTATGTATATATAAAATTATACCCTATAATATTAACATATAAAAATAATGTTCACTGATAGACGAAGGATTTGTTTGAGGAAGCATTGATGGAGTTTTCTATTGCTCTGAGTATCTTGCTAGTGGATAAATTATGCAGTAAATCCAAAAATATCCTAATTGTGATTTATGATAAAAATATGGTTTTCAGTAGAATTATAAGGAATGTTTGAAGATGGTTGTCAAGGTTGTAAATAGAAGTATTGTTCACTGATTTATATAGGAAAATAATGTTCAATGATATTATAAATATTGCACGAACAATTGTTGTACCCTTTTTAAGGAGCAGGGGTCCAAAATAGCTACCATTTACTATTCTTATTTAACTCCAATACTAAAGATGGGTATCGTTGAAAATGATTGAGAAATTTAAAGAAAGCGTAAAAAACCAGAAAACCTAATTTTCACTAGTCTACTCAAAATAATTAGATCAAAAGATATGAATCTGATAAAATGCATGTCACAAACACCATCAAATGGTAGGGCAGTTGTTTAGGGACTACAAACATTTAGTGCGATTCAGGCTACCATGGTTGGTTCTACTAAAATCTGAACCCCAAACCTGTCCGTTCAAACTAGAAACCAGGCATTGTTTCCTCTCAAAACTATTTTTCGAGAAATAAATGGTGGCCCCTCTACAATCTTATACATTGCCACTGCATTAATTCATTTTGGGGATATTTATGATTACGTGGATAGATCTCTTCTAATCTTACCGACCACATTAATGAATTAATGGGGATATTTGTGATTACGTGGATAGTTATCTTCTAGTCTTACCGACTGCATTAATTCATTTCCAGATATTTGTAATCTTTGTTATCTGTATAGATTTCAAATAATCTTGTGGCGGTGGATGAAATCTTTGTTAGATTATGTTTTGGGCACATATTTTTAGTTGTTGCATCGCCAGCTGTAGCATTCTTTACACTTCCGACCACCTACACACTCTCTATATATCCTGCTTGAACGGCTTAAATAGTGATCATGTTGCCTGTTGCCGTTTAGAAGCTGCTTGTCTCCATTTTGAAGAGTCGTTGGAATCTTAAATATCAGAGCTGTCTCTATTTTGTCATTCTCAACCAAGGTAACTTATACACAATTTTCTTTGGTTTAAATCCCTCAAAACTGATTTATAACAATAAATACATATATTGTTCTGCCTTTTTCAAACTGTCCACGGTTTTCTTTGGTTTAAATCCCCCAAAATTGATTTATAACTATAAATACATATATCTAACATTTGTATTGTCATCCCAGAAATGCTGCTGGTGTGTTTCTTCTTGCTGGTTTCTACCAGCAAGAAGAAACACACCAGCAGCATTTATGGGATGCCCCAAGGAGGAGTGGTAACTAGAGCTAAGAAAGCGGATGTGGGTACTCTGAAACTTCTGAGAGGCCGACCTAAAAACAACTTCACTCGTGATCAGGAGAGTAGACAAAGTATAGCAGATGGGCGACAAAGGACCATCCAGGATTGCTCCCAAAAGTTGTAAATGAAGATTATTTCATGGAACATCAGGGGATTAAATATCCCCCACAAGAAGGATGTACTGAGAAACTTAGTCAGAGATCAGAAACCAGATATCATTCTTATACAAGAAACTAAAATGATAAGAGATAAAGTGGAAAAGATAAAACTGTTTAAAAATTATGGAGTGACTGGGTGTAGCTCAGTGGGAGCTTCAGGTGGTATTGCTGCCTTTTGGAACCTAAACACTATCTCTGGAGATCTTATCATATCGGAAGGAAATATCTCTTCTATAAGATTCAACCATATTCGAGACGGATTCACTTGGGTCCTCTCTAACATTTATGCTCCCAACTCAAAATCTAGAAGGGATAGATTCTGGCACAAATTGGAAGCGGAGAGAAGCAAATTTAATCATGATTACTGGATGGTAGTTGGAGACTTTAATACTCCCCTGACAGACTCTGAAAAAATAGGTGGCATCTCCTCTCAGATTGATAGTGGAATATTTCTCATGGATTTCATCAATAACCAAGCCCTCTTGGACCTTGAACTTAGAGGTAGCAGATTCACCCGGTCTAACAAAAGAGTTGGGGATAACTTGATTCAAGTCCAGCTGGATAGGTCCCTTCTGACTATGGACTGGATTCTTCTCTATGACTGTTCACTATCTTCTCTTCCTAGAGTTGGCTCTGACCACTCTCCTATATCTATACAAGCGAATCCTATTTCGGGGAAGAGGAACTATCCATTTCGATTCAAAAAAATGTGGATGCAACACCCTAACATTGCTAAGCTTATTGAAGAGTGGTGGACTATCCAAGTGGAGGGAACTGCGATGTACAGAGTGGTTCAAAAACTTAAAAACATGAAAAGCAGAGTCAAGGTTTGGAATAAAGAAGAATTTGGAGATATTTTTAAAAATAAAAGTCTGGTCCAAGCTGAACTCGAAGAAATTTAAAGAATTATTGACCTAGAGGGCCTGACAGAGGACAACAAAGTCAAGGAAAATAAAATTCAAGCTGATTACCACAATATTATCTCTAAGGAGGAGGTATTTTGGAGACAACATTCTAGAGCTCTTTGGCTTAGTGCGGGTGATAAAAATACCAGGTTCTTCCACCTTACTGCCCAGAAGCACAAGGCTGCTAAAAGAATAGATCACATCAATGGAAATCAGGGTAAACTGGGTAAGGAAGAGGATATTAAGAAAGAAATGACTGGTTATTTTGCATCCCTTCTCAAAGCTGACCCTCACCTCTCCGAGGATAATCAACAGTTGCTGCTGGAAATGATCCCCTGTATTTTGTCAAGAGAGGATAATAAGATGCTGGACAAAATACCGTCAACTCTGGAAATAAGAGCGGCTACTTTCTCTTTTGAAGGAGAAAAATCTCTAGGCCCGGATGGATTCCTTCCCTTCTTCCAATCCTTCTGGCATATAGTGGAGAAAGATATCTCAGATGCGGTTAAAGAGTTATTTGGAACTGGCTATCTGTTGAGAGAAGTTAATTCCACATTTTTTGTCCTCATTCCTAAGAGGCCAAGAGCGGATAATGCTGACAGTTTTAGACCAATCAGTTTATGTAACACTTTCTATAAGATTATTTCTAAGGTCCTCACGACCCGTATCCTGAAGATCCTCCCATAATTAATATCCCCCCAGCAAAATGGGTTTGTTCCGGGTAGGCAAATCCTGGATTCCATTATCTCAGTTCATGAGAACATTCACTCGCTGGAGGTCTCAAAAAGGAATGGATTTCTCATGAATTTGGATCTGTCTAAGGCTTACGATAGAGTGGACTGGAAATTCCTCTACAAATTTCTGTCTGCTTTTGGTTTCTCTGCGAAAGTGATTGGTCTTACCCAGAAACTCATTGGTTCCCCTTCTATTTCGGTGTTGGTGAATGGTTCTGCCTCTAATCTCTTCTTTCCTTCAAGAGGTCTCCGCCAAGGGGACCCTATCTCCCCTATCCTTTTTTCTATCATGGTTGAAAGCCTTGGGAGAATGTTCTCTAAAGGGGTCTTGGAAGGGAAGATTCTTGGCCTTCTCCCCTCTTCTTGCTGCCCTCCAAGCTCTCATGAGTAGTTCGTGGATGACACTGTCCTTATGGGATCTTCCTCTATTAAAGAAGCTATAGCTATCAAGAAAGCTATTGACTCTTATTCTTTGGCTACTGGTCAGCTAATAAACTGGGATAAAATTTCCCTCTTCTTCATCAACACTCCCCTGGATCGGTAGAGGAGAATGGTGACCATTCTGGGCTATTCTATTGCTGATCTCCCCTCAAGCTATTTAGGTCTGCCACTGGGAAGTAAACCTCATGATTCTTTATGGTTGGCAATTGTGGATAAATTCAATAAAAACTTGATGGGTGGAAAGGATCCCTCCTCAGCAATGCTGGAAAAGTTTTGCTGCTTAAGAGCTCCCTCCAAAATCTCCCAGTTTATGCCCTGAGTCTTTTCAAAATTCCATCTAAGTTTGCAGATACTATTGAGAAAATTCAGAAAAGATTTTTATGGTCTGGAACTGAAGTTAAAGACAGAATACACCTTGTGGCTTGGGAAAAAGTGTGTAAGCCGATCAAACTTGGGGGTCTGGGTATCAGAAGAATTAAGGACATCAATATTGCTCTCCTAGCTAAGCAGTGTTGGAGAACTTTTGAAGAAAAGAAAGGCTGGAAAAAAATTCTTAAGTCTAAGTATCTTTTTGACACTCCTATTAATTTTTTCCTCTCTTCTCCTATTGTTTTTCAGGGCTCAGTGATTTGGAATAGCATTTTGAAGGCTAGACCCCTAGCTGCTAAAGGGGCCCGACGAAAAGTTGGCAACGAGTAGAATATAAATTTCTAGGATGATCCTTGGTTTAGAGATAAGCCTCTGATCCAGTACCCTGGAATGGATAACATTGTGGTCATGTGTAAACTTAGAATTGGTTGTAAAGTGGTAGACTACTGGAGGGAAAATAAATGGTTAAACCTGTATGATATTGATCCTATCCTAAAAAATATTAACCTGGATCTTTCTCCTTGGGTTATTAATGCTAATAGAGAAGATGAGCTAATCTGGACCCCTAATCCTAATGGTATCTTTTTTGTGGCCTCTACCTATTCAATGATCAACCCAAGGGAGGAGGAGCCTAAAGGAGAAAAGGTTTGGTTTCGTTCTCTGATCCCTAAAATTAACTTTTTTTGTTGGCTGTTTATACAGGACAAAATCCTAACTAATAATAATCTGAAGAAAAGAGGATGGATTATCCCTAATAGATGCTATCTCTGTATGAAAGATGCTGAGACCTCTACTCACCTTCTGCTTCATTGTCAGTTCACTAAGGAAATATGGAGGGTGGTGTTACAGCACTGGAAAGTTAGCTGGGTGTTCCCCAATACTATTCAAGATTTTCTGGAACAATGGAGATCCCCTATCCAACACCAATCAGGAAAACTTGTTTGGGATTATATAGGGCCTCATTTCATATGGAGAATATGGAAAGAAAGGAATGACAGGATATTCGGAGACAAAAAATCTACTCCTATCTTGATTGGATCCCAAATTATCAACAGTGTTAATGAAAACACTAAAGTTGCAATTGAATTAAAACCTAAACTTCTGGAAGGGATAAATGATAAGGAGATCCTTCAGAATTGGGACTTCACCTCCAAACATAAAACCCCTCTTTCTCCCCAGGAGTCTGCAGTTTGGAGTTCTCCTCCTCTTGGATGGCTCAAAGTGAACTTTGACAGAGCGGCTAAAGGAAACCCTGGTAGAGCAGGATGTGGGAGCATAGCTAGAAATTTTGAAGGAAAGTGCATTGCGGCCTCGGCTCATCCTTTAGGATACCAAACTAGTCATATGGTTGAAGCAATGGTGGCCCTCAATGCCTACAAACTTGCTAAAATGCAGAACTATTCTGAATTGTGGTTGGAAGGGGATTCATTGAATACAATAAATTGTATTAAAGATATTAATTCTCCCTCATGGAATACTAGTCATATCTTTGATGAAATTAAAACTTTGATGGATGGATTCAACGTCACCTATGCCAGTCATGCCTACAGAGAGTCCAACTGCGTGGTGGACAGCCTGGCAAATGTGGGTCCCTTTAGTGATGATGTCAGATACTGGAATGGAAGTCAAGGATTAAGTATTGATATCGCTAATCTTGTGATGTACGATCAAATCTGCCATAAACCCAAAAATATTCCCAATAATGATGACAAGAAAGGCTAGTATTCAGAGTTGCCTCAAATGTGAGCTTTGCATGCATGAGAGCAAGTGCATTAATTATAACACTTATGGGAAAAGTGTTATCATTTCTATTAAAGGGTGGCATTTTACCATCATTTATTCTCAAACTCCTCACTTCGCTTTCGCTCTGTTGTATTCTGATCTCTGGTTCTCTGGCATTATGGGAGGAAAGCTAAAAAGGGAAGAATCGTCAGTCTGTAAATGGAAAAAAGAAACAGAGGTATGGAGGAGACTCAAGAAAGGTGGGGTAACGGACTATATGGAGAGACTCCATGGAAATAATAAGGACATTTCCAAGGAATTTGTGGACAGTTGGGACAATGGTCAGGTAACTCTGTGTGGTAAAAATTTTAGTGTGACTGAAAAAATTATCTCTGAAATCACAGGTGTTAAGTTGTCTGGTCTGAAATACTATAGAGGTGTTTTCATGGCTAAAAATGCTGCTAAAATGTACCCTAAGACTAAGGTGGCAAGAGACCTTCTTGTTAAACAGTCAGGTGATTTCTTCCTGCGGGATCATATGAAGCTCTTTTGGGCTAAGGTTGTCAAAGATATGATGCAGTATTTTACCCTAGAGGGTCGTTACACAAGGGTTTACAATTTCCATTTTATGTTGGTCAATCATTTCCACTTCAATAGGAGAATCTCTTTTCCTTTTTTTCTTCTTAAGTCTCTGGAAAATAGTATCTTGGAGAACAGAAAGAATGTCGCGTCGCCAATCCTCCATGATGGGCTTATATTGTTAATTTATGAGGATGCTAAATTTAAGATGCAGGGCAACCCTAAGGAGGAAGACTCGAACAGAGGTAAGAAAGATAAAAGACCTATGACTACTGAAAGCAACACACCTGGGAAAAAGAAGAAGGGCAAAACCAATACTAGTGGTGAAGAGCATGTCAAGATCCTCACGGAGGAGGAAGGCATGTGCACGGACATCGAAACAAAGGCTAAGGAGAAGGATGTGATAGATTAAAAAGGGGAAGCCTCTAATTTCCTCTCTGAGGAAACGGGCATGGAAACGGAGGAAGACACAGAGTCCCTTGAGTAGGAATTAACCAATTCCTCCGAGGAGATTGAAAATGACAGTAAAGGCAGCTCTGAAGAAAAGGAAACAGAGGGCCAGGATAAAAATAGCTCTAGGGATGATCCTATGGCTGTGGAGGTGGAAAAACCTAATTCCCCTATTAAAAATTACAGCGAGCCTAGCCCGAAGACTAAAGAGAAGGGTATTTCTGACACTACCCCTGTTCTGGTGAATTAAGCAGAATCTGTGTCTTTTGAGGGTAGGACTTCCAGGGAAGACAAGGCTATGGGATCTGAGGACAATAAAAAAGGTAAAGATAAAAAGGGCGGTAGTCATGGTAATGAGACCAACAAAACCCAAGACCCCTGCAGGTTTATTCAAGTTGTTAGAGAAAGGGTTGATATGGATTTGCAGTTGAATACCTAGCTTTTGGAAGAGATAAGAGATATTAACGAAAAGTATGATGACCTCCAGGACAGAGTTAATAAGCTGGCAGTCCTGATTGCTAAACCCCTGAAAGAAGATTCTACCAATGAAGATCAGGAGGAGAATATGGAAAAGAAACTACTGGAGAAACTTGAGCTGAGGATCAATGTCGTGGTTAACTTTCACCAGCGAACTACTGAAAGCCGTATCCAGAGCATTGAAGAAACCCTCAGCAGAATAATGAAAAAAAATTATGAGGGAATCGAAGTGACTGACAGTAATCTTAGGGCTCTTCTTTCTGTGCTGGATGGGAACTCTAACACTATTGTGGTTGATCTAGATAATATTGTTGATCCAAGCATTGCTGGCCCAGGGACTCAAACAAGGGCTAGTGCCAAAAAAGTGAAACAGGGGAGCTCTAAAGAAATTAATGAACTCAAAGAAGCCATCAACCAATATAAACATGTGATGGATGAGTCTGCTGAGATCTTGAAGCAGACCTGATCTTGGTTGCTGGAGCTGGTTCTCTTTTAGTTTGTTGTTGTCTTTTAACCGCGTGATCTTGCTGGTGGGGTCCTCTATGCTATCTCTTCTTTTCCCCCAGCTATTTTTTTGGTATTGTCTGTTAGTTTCAGCTTTTGTTTCTAAATTCCTATCTTTAGTATTATGTAAAGGGTTACTATTCCCTTCAAAAACTGTTTTACCCTTAATTGAAAACATTTTTATTGTCATCACATCTTTAGTCGATAGGCTATATTACGTGAGGTTTCACGTAAAACTTGTTTGACGCCAAAAACCACTTGTATTTTGATAATATTACCCATCGTAGATACCACTTGTATTCATTGATTTTGTTGGTGTTTCTATGAATCCAACCAGACATTCTAGAATCAAATCAAATTTTTTACTTCTTTATACAATCTAATCAAATCAGATTTCCTTTAGGCAATCAAATCAAATATTTTGCAATTTAGATTTTCTCTATTGTTGCAGATAGTTTTATAATATACAAATCTATATACACTTTATTTATCTGGTTATGATTGTTCTCTCGACGTAATTCACATAGCCCTGAAGCAGACTTGGATTCAAAAAATAGGCAAACTAAGTACGACATTTGATTCGCTCACAGAAAATTACCAAAATCTATGAGATGTGTTAAACTCAAAGGACCCAAAAATGTTCAAGGGAAGTCTTATGGTTTCCAAGGCTTCCAAGATACCAAGGCAATATAGGTTGAGAGTTTTCTAGAGGTTGAGATATTCTTAGCTTGCTCATAAATGTTTACCTCTGCAGGTGACAATTGGCCTCTCATGGATTGCACTTGATTGGCCTGATTTTGAATTTGGGATGTGATGGGAAACTTATGTTCTTGTTCTCATAGCATATACTCAAGATGAGTACTCACAACTCCTGCTGAAGAGCTCACAGTAAAGCCAAAAATATTGCAGGACATAAATGATGAGTATATGGACCACCCGGAAGAGCTTGATAGGCTCTGTTGCACTTCATTGGAAGAAGAAACGAATTTATTAATGTCTAACATGGGTTTCTTCCTTTGTGCATCAGATCCTCATGACACATCCTCTACAATAGATTTTTCGTACCAATGTCAACAATTTGCAAAAAAATCAATTGAGTGATTGGAAGTGATTAAAATAGAACTTACATACCTAAAATTTGCGTCGAGCATTGGCTTTGATATTCATTGTCTTTGAGCCAACAACTGAATCTTTGGAGACACCATTGTTGCAGGTGGAAGTTGGAAGGTGTTATAGGTACATTATGTTCTTGAAAGAAGGGCTTCGGGTGCACCGAATTTTGAAGAAATTCTAATGGCAGGTAATTAAGAATAAATTATAGGAAAATAAAAAATAGGGTAGAGCTCAGGATGTTTGGAGTAGAAATCACTTGTACAGAAAACTGGGAGATAGTGAAAAACTTCTTTGGTTGAACCATTAGAAGCATGATCTGGTTGTGTCGGTTCATTGGATATTCCTGCAATAAAACTTCAATTGTAACCAAGAGAAAATGTGTTCACCTAAAACTACAAGGATTACCCTTTGGCTTTTCCTTAAATCCAATTTCCAAATACCTCTGAACTTTTATTCTTGATTGAAACCCTCACCGTTTATAGGCTCGAAATAATACTGCCAAATCTCACAGAAACAAAACAATTAAATTAACCAGATACCAAGCATTTCTTATTTTCCAACTTACATATGAACAATCATCTTACACCCATAGACCCAAATTCTTTCAACAAAAAGTGAGAATTATATTCGTTGTCAGACAATCACAATTCAACTAAAATATTAATAGAAAAAAATAGAAACAATCCTTTTATATACCTTACAAGAAGCTCACTTTAGAAAATTAAATGATCGTTAAAACTCAAAATGTGATAAAATTTTTATATAGAAAATCCATACAGGTGTTTAGAAAAATCAATTGAGATTCTTACTTTCTCTTACCCATTTGCAATTTCTTGCTAAATCCAAGAGAAAGGCTACGGACAACCCTGCTAAATCCAAGAGAAGCTCTGCCAATTCCAAAATTGGGAAGAATTCAGCTGTAAATCCCATCAGGTTTGCAACATCAGACATAGATTCAACAAATGGGAACCTTATTTTTTAGAGCACAAGTATGGAGAGAAACATAAAAGGATTTGTGGGAGTTTGACAGAGGCCATCAGGAAGATGGGTTGTAGAGATTAAAGATACCAGTCAAAAAATCAAGCTTTGGTTGGGCACCTTTGATACTGCAAAAGATGTTGCCCTGGCTTATGATGAAGTAGCCTGTATTCTGAGAGGCAAAAATACCAAGAACCATTTTTTTGCCTTCTCCTTCTCCTGAAGCCCATGGGACTTCTGCCCTACCCTCCAGAACTGTCAGTTGGCTTCTGTTCAACCTCAAATATGCAAATGCAAGAAAAAATGCTGCCACTATGATTCAAATAATCACAATTTGCCATGAAACACAAGCTTTGTTTGTATATAAAACAAATTTCAAAGTAAATGTTTGCATGGGCACATGTGGCAAACAACAAGAAGTTAGTTTTGAATCAGTTTTCTTGGCATTGCCCATTATCTACACGTCTGTTCTGGTAAGAGTTTTGCAGTTTCCACAAGTGAAATTATTGGGTTCGTAACTCGTCTTTTACTCATCAACTCTAATGGGCCCTTATTGTGGGAGACACAAGATGTGTGATGATCATTCTTAAGTTCTATGTGAAATTATCCAAAGTACTAACATCTCAATTGAGGGCTAAAATATTGGTTCTTATGGTCTTAATATCCTAGACAATCAAAAACATTCTGTGGCTGAAGAAACCTCTGTTATTTAAGCATTAGATCATTCGTAATATCAACTCCTTCAAGGAATCAAGAGATTTGCAATACTTTCTTAGGATTGTAATAGTTAAAGTCTACAAGGATAGAATCTTGATTCATAAATATACAAGCTACAGAACTTAGAGGAGAAATAAAAATGAAATAAAATTGTTGAAACTTTGCCATGAATTTACCACAAACAGAAAAGAAATACCACTCACAAATCACCCGATTTCAAACAAAATTGTACAACAAAGCCAGGTTTATAAAGAAGGGCATAATCAACCCCTTACTATCTAACTATAAAAATTTTAAAACCCAAGAAATAGAGCAACTTACCAAGCTTTCCGAAATGATATATAACACTTTGAAAATTTTAAAATCACTTCAAATTTGTTATTCAATACACATGCACACATCCCTCCATTTCATCATCAATATTAAATCGCAGCCCAAAGACACAGTGAATTTCAAATAAATAGCTATTTCAAATCAGAAAATGGGGAAATAAGCCATAATTTGCATAAAACAAAGGTTGTTCAATGAAAACATTTCAGAAAAAAAATGAAGAGGGTAACTAAAGATCAAAGAATAAATTAAGTATTTGTGTTATATTTAATCTTAATATTTTTAGTTATGAATTTTAGTTAGTTTCATAGTAGACTCAATTAAAATGAAAGAGAGGGGTCTTATATAAATATGTTAATAAAAAAACAAGAGGAATGCTTTCTTAAATCATCAAAACTTTATTTGTGTTATTATTTATTATTATAGGTCACCCCTTCTAAGTAGATATAAAATATTAAAAATATTTAACATTTATCTATATAATGATATAAAAAATTGTAAGGGTAAGCAATACCTATAATAGATAAAATCATAAAATATTGATTATGTATCTTCTATGTATATATAAAATTATACCCTATAGTATTAGCATATATAGTATTCTATCAGCGTACCCCTTGCATCTCCTTCGGATGCAAGTGCTAGTTGTACATATCTGAACTTGTTATTGTGAGAGCAATTGAGACAAGCTGCATCTTGATTTTGTAAATATTAGGCCTTATCTTTCAGTTATTGACTATAACAAGAGACAAATCTTATGAATTTGATTCTAACTAATCTATAAACAATTCAACTCAAAACCTCTAAATTGATAATATCTAGAAAAAAAATACATTTATACAAATCATTCAATAAATAAAATCAGCAGAAAATTTCTTATATTTCAGTAGTCTACATTTTTATAAGATAGATTTTATTTCTTTATATAGGATATCAAAGTAAAATATAAAATATAAAATATAATAGTGATATCAAAGTAAAATATAAAATATTTAACACTATACAATAAAAGCGAATTTTTCAAAATCCCGCTTGTTAAATAAAAATTATAAAGCCAAAGTTTCCGGTCTATTTTTAATCTGAGCTAAGCATACATATGATTATGATGTTGATATATTTAAAATTCAAACTACCAAACTTTTGAATAAAAGTCGATGACTCAGATTTCATGAATGAGTAGTATTCCCATGAATCCGTGACATCATCTACAACGTAAAGAAGAGACTTCAGACCGTCAAATTTTAGGCACTATTGGCAACACTAACTCTGCTGGTTAAAATGGGGAAACACAAAGCATGATACCAAACCCATATACGGTGCTTAAATAAAATTAAACATCTGTGTACGAAACAAAAACCATGATCCCACACATGTATCCCCATACTTGGAAACTCTAATTGTAGGCGCTGGCTAATCATAGCGGCGTCCCTAATTCTACAACCTGGATACTGTCGTTACACATAAAAGACAATCGGTACGCTCTAGAACCAGTTGCCAAATGTGTGGTCACCTTGTCTAACGTACCACTACGACTCAGACATTCCTTGCATGCGTTTGTATCACGTGGCGGGTCGCCTTCAAAACAATGTGCATGTCATGGACCATTCACTCACCATAAGTCATTGAGGGGACCGCCACTCTCAACCGTGAAGTTATCCGAAATATACCGTCTTTTTCCTGTGGCTGTGGCTGTGCCTTTATTTATTCAAAGCAGTTCCGGGCAACTTTTTCTTTTTCATCGTTTGTCGCAACATCTACTGGGTTTGCGGCATTTCGCACGCAATGAGCTTCGGAAGAATGGGGAAGAGTGGGAATGAGAAAATGAAACAGTGGATGCAAAATTGCCTGATTCTGGCGCTCTCCTCGTACATAGCGCTCGACCTTTTCATCCACTCTGCAACTCCAAAACACTGTGAATGCCCGCGGGAAGTGCCACTCGGTCCAGAAAATGGCGTCTGCGCCGCCAGAGAGGGGTACAGAGAGGCCACGTCATGCGGCGGCGGAGCAGAAGAGGGAAAAGCATGGCGGCAGATGAAATGGGTTGGGGAGGCGGCGTCATGCAGAGTGAAGGGGCATTTGATTGAGAAGCTGGATGACCTCAACGATTTCAGGAGAGGGTATGCCCTTAAATTCAGTCCCGATGTGGAGGACAGAACCCACCTGTTGCCTTGGCTCTTGGCCTCGAGAGCACCGGAGCTCGGGCTGAGAAGGCGACGCGTGTACCTAGATTTGGGGGCCAACCGTTTCGCTTCCAGTGTCAAGTGGTTTCTACGAATGTATCCCTGTGACTTCACCGAGGTGCATGCCTTTGAGCTCAACCCTCGCTCCTGGCGGGCCCCTCGCAAGATTTTCCACGAGGACTCCAACCTTCTGCCTGCGCATGTCCCGAGTTCGAATCCCATCCGCGTCAATTCCACCCCTGGCATTCCTGAGTGGATGATGCAGCGTGTTAAAATACATTACCGCCGGGTGTCTCATATCGACGATGCGTCCACAAATTCCACCGATATAACTCGCTTCATCAAGGAGGATCTCCGCCTCACGCCTGCTGACACCGTGGTGGTGAAAATGGACATTGAGGGCGCGGAATGGCCCATTCTCAGAGAGTGGATGAACGACCCCCAAATGCCCCA
>MU228135.1:2524452-2540987 GCA_018584345.1 Thuja plicata | reverse complement strand
AAGTACATTATGCGAGCCCCACCATGAGTGTCTTTGGATGGGATTCCTTTCTTCCCATAACCAGAGACGATGCTCTCAACCTCATCGCTGATCTAAGGTGGCATGGCTTCTATGCCCATTTCTGGCCATGACTCCTCTGTATGGAATTTCTCGTATCATTGGCCTCCTGAACCATTTTCATAAAGTAGCATCTATATTTTAGTTCAATTATATCTTTGGCTTTGGCTTCACGACACCCAATTTTATTGAAAGACCCGTGATTTCATATAATTAGTAGTCTATAAACCTATTTGGCCAATGTGTCCGACGTCTCTGTAGCTTCCACCAATATTTGGGTTCAAACTCAAAGTACACTACGGACCTCGTTCTACGGCCTAAAATTTCTCATTTTTGCCAGACTTTGTGGGTCTAAATTACTCTGTTTATGGGTTGCTCTCGTTGTAATTGGGTTTAGACCTACAACTGTTCTGCTTTGTCTCAGTACTGTACTATTAGAATCACGCTGCATATGGGCTTTCCCTGATTACGATTATGCTGCAGAATGGAATAAAACTGCTGTACAGATAGGTTTGACTGGACTGCTCTGTAATAAGACTGTCTATCTTAGACGCTTTGCAAGTGGGTTCTATCCATGGACCTTATATTCTGCCAGCGAAGCCGCTCTGCAACTTTATAACCAGATTTTGGCTCAAGAATATGTCTCAAGGAGATATGCCTGGACTCCACTGTAATAAGGGTTGTTTCGATTACTTTGTAAATAAGTTAATGCCAAATAAAAAGATTGAATTCCATTCAAAACTATTTTACACAACCAGGTGTTGGTCCACCATTACTTTGTCAGTGGATTCAAAAATATTGCAATCAAGTTTTCAGCTCAAAAATTATTTTGTAAATAAATTATTATTTGATGTGAACATTTTTGTTGGATTCAAAATGACTTTTACTAACGTATTCAGTCCAAAACAACCTTTGATCTGCTTTGTGATGCAGTTACAGCTGAAGAATACTTTGTAATGAAATTTCAGCCTTAAAATACTAATATTGAGAATTTGGTCAAGATCACTTTTAAAAGGGTTTAAGATTATGCTTCATGAATGGATATTAATAATAAAAGTGTTTGATCTCAATTAATTTATAATAGATTCTAAGTCCTTCTCAAAGATTTAGCTAAGATTTAGTTGCATCTAGTTTTTTCTAATACAACATTTGTGTAGATGAATTTTGATCTATAATTATAATACAATTGTTGGGATTAGGTGTGTTATAAATTGCGCAAGTCTTATTGTTAAGTTTATTGAATTATTTTAATCAATTTGAAATGGTATGGATTGTTACTTTTAAATTGGGTTGCTTACTTTCAGCTCCCAAATTTAAGGACTGTCTAATTGATGAAATATTAAAAAATAAGTAAAAAATAAGTAGAGATCTTTGACATGTGGCAAAAAATTCTCCTAACTTGGTGGGGCAATTTTCACCCGCTCAAATTTAGAGGCCTAAAAAGAAGGGCCTCCTATTTTGGAGGGAAAGATTCCAAATAATTGTGCAGCAAAAAAAAAAACGGACCCCTGCCTAATTGTTTCTTAGTTATTATAGGAGTTGCATAAAATTTTGAATATCGCATAAATTTATCTACTCATTTGCGGCTTAAGGTGAATAATCTGATGTGTTTATGGTTGCATTTTTTTATCTTATTAAATTAATGTGTTAATGAGCCTCACAATTTAATTTGACATCTAATCATTATTGTGATTTTGTCTATTCACAATTGTATTTATTTCTAATTTTGTGATTATGTTTAATTCTATCATTCACCTCACATTTCTTTACTTATACTTTTATGCGAGCACTAATGTTAAAGGAAATGTTTACAAATACATTCAATAGATCTATTATCTTTGAGTGTGGAAGTAACTAAGACCTATGATATCCCATTTGTTTCTCCTAAAAATATAAATGACTATTTTGACCATGAATCGATCACTATTAAGGGATTGAACTCTAAGGAAGTGGGATATGCTAAAAACAATAATGGAATGAGCAGGTAGTCTAAGCTTCTCCATTAGTGCATACATTCTCAATCAAAACTAGAACTATAAGGGTGAGAGAATATCATAAATCACTAAAGACATGAAATAGTAAAATACAAGAAAAATGAGTCAGGAGAAACAAGGAAATCTATCTTAGCAAGATGAACAATCAATGTATTTAGATTATAAAATAAAGAGAACTTAATTATTAAACACATGGGAGCACTTGGATCATGTAGCTCACTACAATTGTTAAAATATATACTAATACAAAATTAACACAAACCCGTCAAACATATAGGGAGATTATATTCCTTTCGACAATACTTATCACCCTTTGAATGGAATTCATTGGCCATTCATAATTGATAGTAAAATAATTGAAATTTCTCCAAAAATAAAATATAAAATAAATACATGCAAGGAACAGGAATCTAATCCAAAATTCATATTTATGTTGTCTCACTAGAAGACATAATATTCATTGTATATTTAGACCACTAGAGTTCTTCAAATACTTTGTCTTTCATTAACAAGATCAGGAATTCATAACCAATAATAGGCATCATTAATTAAATAGTCACAACTAATTCCATATTAGTGAGATAAATAATCAACGTACTCACATCCTAACATAAATGAAACTAACCTTAAAATATGTTGGAGTAGTAGATTCATGCATATTGCTAAAAAAAATCAAATTATTTACAGATTCTATACCATAGCCTTAAGAAATAAGAAAACATATTAATGTTTATATGTGTAAATGTGCATACAAGGTAAGCATACCACCACTAGTGACATGACCATGAGATGTATGGTATAATACTATTTAGATGTTAGACTAAGAACATATTATTTTAATTTATAGGTTGCACAACTCTCAATCTTTTCCGTAGATATGATGGTTCTACCATTTTATAATATCATCATTACACATTAGGCATATTGAGGCTTCTATGATGTTTGACACCGATCTTAAATATATCCTATTGGTGACACTTACAATATGTTATTTCATGGGGAAGGGTTGAACTAACATGATGTCATGGTCATGAAAACACTAATGGAACATCCTTGGGAACTTTTAAGTTTAACACTACTTATCATGTAACGCTCCTCTAGGGAACCTAGGAGGACAAGATATAAAACCTCTAAAGGAAAAAAAAAATTATTTTTTAAATTTTTAAATTTTTTTTTTAAACTAGAATAATATAGATCATTGCACTTATTGTTCCTAAAACTCAACTTAGCACTTATTTTCAAACTTGAATGAAAGATTTCTAATCAACCCAAGTCCTCACAGGTTCCCCAATGTTGCTACTAAAGAAACAATATCTAACCTATTAACATCTATAAAGATATAAATTGAATTATAATGAGCTTTATTTTTCCTCGTTCATTTTAAGGCACCAAGATAAGTCTTCCTATCTTATTAAACATAAGTCAATCAACTATCATCATTATTCAAATTATCAACCCAAGTCTTTAGATTCATAGCTAATCATTGATTTCACAGCATATACTAATCTATCCTTTATATCAGTTTCATTTAATCATTAAGGTAAGAGATTAAAATTCATTAAGGTAAGCCTTATCCTACGAACTTCATCAGGATAACACATTCATTCCTAGATACATCAATTCATACTAATTCTAAGTTCATTTTATTTATAAATGGACAACATAAGGTAATAGAAGAATTATGAACAAGTAACATAAACAAATTTCTTTTAACATTGATAGGATGTCCAATATGCAATATTATTTCCCCCCTTTCTTTTCACCTAGAACTACCCATTCCCTTATACATTGCTTTAAAATGGAATTACATCAATGCACATCATTATGCCATATACATATGACTCCTTTCATGAGATTACAATTACATGGATACATATACATCTGTACATCTCAACATGATTCAAATTACAATATGAAATCTTCAACTACAAATCTGGAAAGGAACATGTCCAAGGATCATCCATGAGACCACGAATAATACCTCGATATAATAAAGATTAATCACCCAACCACGTAGAACCAATAGGACCACTCCCCTGAGCTAGGAGATAGAAACCAACGCCCACGTAGGAGGAAACAACTAGGACATACCTAAGGTGGTAAGATCCCTTCCCAGAACAAATCATGAAACACAAATGAACAACAAGCCACATAGGACTACCAAAGGCATAAGCAAACATAGGCGTAAAGACTCTAGGTTGCAAGATCACTGAGTGTCATCTCATAGCCCTCACCCCTTGGATTACCCTGGTGGTCAACTCTAGACCTTGGCCCCCAAGTAGGCACATGCAGAACTAAACACCTTTCTTGAGGACAAGGTTGTTCGATTGTGCCATCTCTATTGGTACCTTCTCCCACTCCCATCCCTAGCTTGTACTAGCGATAGCAACGTGGGTGAGGCATCAATTAATATTTTTAGCGTGTATTCCTCCATTCCCAATTCATTTATTTAGGTTATCACTTGATTAATCAACTCACTAATGAGTTATCCTGACAACCACTTAGTGCCCTGACCCCCATTGAGAGCCACTCACCTACTGGACCTAGGTTCTTTACCCAAGAATCAAAGCATATCAAATTCATAAGAGAATCATATCTCATCATGAAATCATTCCATAAGTCTCATAAGAACATCAAAGTATCACATTTTCAAATCTAGGTATGCACTCATTGTCCCTAATCTACTGACTCACTGAGCAACCCTAAACCCCCATACAAGCATTCAAAAGGATTAAAAACACATCAAATTGCTTCAAAATGCATTGAAAACATATATAAACTTAATCATACAGAGTAGACAAAGATCAAACTCATTAGGAAATAGACCCTAAATGCCCCTGGTATCCTCACAAAACTCTAAGACATCATTTAGACCCAATTTATGACCTTTTGAGCAAGCTACGCACTCACTGCATAGGATCAACACTCTCACGGGGTTAGATCAACACACTCATAGGGTCAGATCAATGCATTCACAGGGTCAGATCAACACACTCATAGGATTGGATCAATGCACTTGACTGATAAAATTTGTAAAAAAAATAACATTTCCAAATTGATATTACAACCAAAATTGGGTCAAATGAATCATTTCAATTCATTAAACTTAATTCTAGAGAATATAAAATGCCTAAAAAATATAGTATAAAAATAGAGAATGCTTAGGAATAAAATATACAATTTACAACATTAACCCATTGATCAAACATACAAAAGAATACATTATTCATAAGATTTCTTCCAGGGATGGATCTTACCTAGAACCCTGCAGAGATCCATAATTGAAGAAGGCAAGGAGGAGATCCAATCTAAAAGCAATCCAATTCAACAGAAGATCCAAGCAAATTCAATCCACTCCAAATGCAAACCAGACCAGGAGAATTCACAACAACAAATAACTTTATCTTTCTACTTCAAATTCAGAGATTTTTCCCTCATGATAATTTTTTATTTTAAAAATATCTCCCTAAATTTATTAATGAATATCACACCTAAAATCTCTCTCTCTCTCTCTCTCTCTCTCTCTCTCTCTCTCTCTCTCTCTCTCTCTCTCNCAATCTCTCTCTCTCTCTCTCTCTCTCTCTCTCTCTCTCTCTCTCTCTCTCTCTCTCTCTCTCTCTCTCTCTCTCTCTCTCTCTCTCTACAATTTTATTCCCAAAATCTTCCCATGTATGCATCTCTTCCCTGGGATCCATGTTGAAGGAAATTAAAATTTTCTTCTATATATATCCCTTGAAGGGAGTTGTACGGAAATGAACCAATTCCCAACCGACATAATAGCCTTTGGTTTATTGATCCAATGTTTTTTTTTGATTAAGTAAAACAGGTTTTACAGGGTTCCTAAAACCTGAAACAGAGGATAGCAATAACACAATAAAAGCATAAAAAAAGAGTGAGTTCAAAGTTAGGACAGGCCATGAGAGGCCAGAACAAAAAGAAAGCTAGACTTCTAAAAAGCATAAATAAACAAAATCAGAAAGTAAAGCCAGGGAACCTCAGGATAAGTCCACCATGATTTTGGTCGCCTCGGCCTCCTTCAACTCCATACTGGCAGCTGAATTTTTGATATCCTGGATCACCATCTCCAGATCCTTGTCTTTGGTGTCTTTACTGATCCAATGTTATAATATAACTTTCCCTTAATTTCCTATTTCCCTCCATAAATAATTTATTATTAACTAATAGTATTAATTAATAAATTAATATATCTTATCCCCTCACAAATTAGATTACATAGTATATTCAATAACTGTGACCATATAATTAACTCTCCTCAAAGACACCCAAATAATACTGAACATAAATATATATTACCATTCTAGTATTTATTAATAGATTTGATTAATAAATACTATATTTATTACTCACATATAATAAATACAACTTATTTAATACTCCACCCTTAAATAATAATTTACATAACGTTTCTAATATCATAGATATACAAGGGTATGTGCAAGATCATGGGGGGCCAAAAAGTGGCAATGTGAAAAAAATCCACTTTTCACTCGTCCAAAAGCGCATGAAAAAATTTGTTGACTTTTTAGTAGGCCTGGGTGTTAGTACACTTGGGCAAACTTGACACCAAAGCACAAGCCTAATCAGGTACCTGATTTTTTCTGGTACCTGATATTTTTGGGTACCCAAAAAAAATTGGGTACCTTATTTTTTTTTTTTTTAAATAATTTTTCTTTTTTTTTTGTAAATTTTTTTTTCAAATGAACTATCATAGGATCCCTTGGGACACACTTGAGTGTTCCAATGTGTCCCCGGGGTCCTAGTACACCTTCTCACATGTTAGGACCCCTATGAAGACCCCATGACCCCTTTTGAAACATTGGAACATTCAAGTGTATCCCAAGAGGTTGTAGGACCCCTTGGGACACACTTGAGTGTTCAATGTGTCCCTCGGGGGTAAAAGATGGTCCTAAGGGGTCCTAGTACACCTTATCACATGTTAGGACCCCTAGGAAGTCCCATGACCCCTTTTGAGACAATATTGCACTCAAGTGTGTCCCAAGAGGTCATAGGACCCGTTGGAACACAATTGAGTGTTTCAATGTGTCGAAAGGGGTCATGGAGTCTTCTTAAGGGTCCTAACATGTGATAAGGTGTAATAAGACCCCTTAAGACCCTCTTTGACCCTCGGGAACACATTGGCACACTCAAGTGTGTCCCAAGGGGTCATACAACCTCTTGGGATACACTTGAGTGTTCCAATGTGTCGAAAGGGAGCATGGGATCTTCCTAGGGGTCCTAACGCATGAGAACATGTACTAGGACCTCTTAGGTCCCTCGTTAACCCCTGGGGACACATTAGAATACTCAATTGTGTCCCAAGGGGTCCTACAACCTCTTAGAACATACTTGAGTGTTCCAATGTATCAAAAGGGGTCATGGGGACTGTTGATTACCCCTTTTGAAACATTGGAACACTCAAATGTGTCCCAAGAGGTTGTAGTACCCCTTGGGACACAATTCAGTGTTACAATGTGCTCCCGGGGCTCAAAGAGAAACCTAAGGGGTGCTAGTACACCTTATCACAGTCGTAGGACCCCTAAGAAGTCCCCATGACCCGTTTCGACACATTGGAAGACTCAAGTGTGGCCCAAGAGGTCGTAGGACCCCTTGGGACACACTTGAGTATTTGAATGTGTCCTCGGGGGTCAAAGAGGGTCCTAAGGGATCCTAGTACACCTTCTCACACGTTAGGATCCCTAGGAAGACCCCATGACCCATTTTGAAACATTGGAACACTCAAGTGTGTCTTAAGAGGCCGTAGGACCCCTTGGGACACACTTGAGTGTTCCAATGTGTCCCTAGGGGTCAAAGAGGGTCCTAAGGGGTCCTAGTACACCTTATCATGTGTTAGGACCCTTAGGAAGTCCCCATGACCCCTTTCAAGACATTGGACCACTCAAGTGTGTCCTAAGAGGTATTAGGAACCCTTGGGACACATTTGATTGTTTCAATGTGTCGAAAGGGGTCATGGAGTCTTCTTAGGGGTCCTAATGTATGAGAAAGTGTAATAAGACCCCTTAGGACCCTCTTTGACCCCTGGGGACATATTGGAAGACTCAAGTGTGTCCCAAGTGGTCCTACGACCTCTTGGGATACACTTGAGTGTTTCAATGTGTCAAAAGAGGTCATTGGGTCTTCCTAGGGGTCCTAACATGTGAGAGCGTGTCCTAGGACCCCTTAGGTTCCTCTTCGACCCCTGGGGACACATTAGAACACTCATTTGTGTCCCAAGGGGTCTTACAAACTCCTGGGATACACCTAAGTGTTCCAATATGTTCCCGGGGGTCAAAGAGGGACCTAAGGGGTCCTAGTACACCTTATCACAAATGTACGACCCCTACAAAGTCCCCATGACCCCTTTCGATACATTGGAACACTCAATTGTGTCCCCAGAGGTCGTAGAACCTCTTGGGACACACTTGAGTGTTCCAATGTGTCCCTAGGGGTCAAAGAGGGTCCTAAGGGGTCCTAGTTCACCTTCTTACTGTTGGAATTATATTGAGATGATGTACTGAGAGGGGAGGGGTGAATCAGTACCTCTAAAACTTTTCTTTGGTTATCCCATTAACCCTTAATCATTAGTTTGTAGATTATCTTATCTAACTGTTCATCTTTCTTTATGTATATGCAATCATATCATAAATTCTTTAGTATGTAACCATAACAAAAACATTATGAAAATAGATAACACATAACACAAGATATGATATTGCAGAAAACTCCTGTTAGGAAGTAAAAAATGTGGTGGGGAATGTTACCCACAAGACTTCACTACCTGCAAATAAGAAGGGGCCGGTTAAGGCTTACAATTGGTCACTTCTGATGACCTACCCTGTTAGGAGTATTACAGTGGAGACCTGTTAAGATATACTTCGTTTGAAGCTTTAGCAACACTATTAAGTGTGCACTCTGTTAAGAGATTTGTAAAGAATTGTTAAGTCCACCTTCTACAAAAGGATTTTAGATGTGATGCACTTGTTAGAATGCAACTACATAAGTATTTGATCTTATGATATATGCAATCTTCAATTGCTGATAACAGATCCTATAAAGCTTCATACATATAAGTAATCATCCTTCCATGATTGAATGATACCTTTATCTGCTAGTCAGTAGCCTCTGTGTGTTCTTGACAACTGATGTGTTATGTTTCTGACCTTTGCATGAATTCTACCTTCTACTCCTTAGATGCTCTTCGTGGCTATCAACAACAATGAATTCATAACTCACAATTGAGTTTGAACATCTATTTATACTAAATTAGGCTCAATTCTTGATTCATGCATCACAAGTTAACTCTAGATCCAAGGTTTACCACTTGACCTTGATCTTTAGTTAGATATGTTTTACATCCATTAGGATGCATTAAAACATTTACATAAAGCTTTCTTGACCCTCAAGTTATGATTTAAAACAAATAAAAACTCTATAAATAGAATTACATTGCTTTATCCGCCGTGTAAAAATCAGATCCACAATTTGCGGGTTCTCTAACTAACTGTCGGTTCTGATGGTCTGTTCTCTTGGTCATCGGTGTTCCTTTCTTGAACTTGTCATCGATTATGCCTTTTCTGTTCCTATTGGGTTTTTTCTAAAAACTGTGTTGTCGATGATGCTTGTAGTCACCGGTGATGCTTGTCAATTCCATACTTAGCATTTTATGACCTTTGTGTTCTGTCGGGTATGCTCGTTGTTCGCCGGTAATACTTGTAGTCCGCCGGTGATATCCTTAGTCTGCTGGTAATGCTTAGTCTACTGGTAATCTCTATCAATGTTTTTCACTAAGTATACTAATGGCAAAATAATGTCATCAATCTCCCCCTTTGACATTAGTATCAAAAACATGATATGTGCAACATACGGCGTGTATTAGTATGTACACCTGTGTATACTCCTTCCTTAGTCATTTGAATGAATCCCCCTATGTATATGCCGATAAGTGTAAGTATATATACATATCCTTATGTATTTTTCTTTTCCTCCTTTTTTTATTCTAAAGGCAAAGGAACTTACAACTTTTCAAAAAGGTGGGAATGTGAGGACTTGATCTCCTCCATCATCTTTTCCCATTTTTCCTTCAGCATTTCTAGAGCCATGTGCTCTAGTGATATCCTTACATGTATGTCATAGATGTTGTCTACGACCATCTCGGGGGTCGCTATCAGATTTCTAGCATCAGAAATATGTTGCTGTAAAATAGTAAGATTGGGCAGAATATGTGCCTACAGTTCGGTAATCTCACCTCTGAGTTGAGTTTCAGCATCCCATATTTCTTGCCTTAGCCTATTCACCTCTATGATTGTGTCATGATGTGCCTTTATGTTGTCGGCATTTGAGGTTAGGCTTTGTGCACTTGTTGTGACATTATGATCTATTTATGCTAGTTTGTCACTATTTTCCTTGGCAAATTTCTCAAGTGTGCACATCTTTTGAACTAAGGTGATTGCTTCAGCAATCATTGGCTCTAATTCATCAGTGAGTTCAGAGAGATTTACCTTGTTCAATGCCACTTCTTGGCTGATTTTTTCAATCAACTTGTATTGGTACTTCTTTTCTTCTTGTTCTTCCATCGCTTGCTCTGCATCTATGCCTTGCTCTGTGATGGCATCGGTAAGAATAGCAATTTATTCCTTTACTAAAGCATTTTCTTCAAGTTTAACTTCAGGAACAAGTTGATGGAGTATCTCTTTTGCTTTTTCAAGTGCCAATGTTTCCCTATGCTCTTGTATCATTTTCTTTTGTATGGCTTTTCTTTGACATAGCACTCCAAACTCTTGAAGTTTGTCACTGTCCAAAGTGGTAATGTCCTAGTTTGGAACTTCAATTATTTCATCCATTGTAACAGCCAAAATGTCTTTCTTTACTGTTTTCTTCTTATTCTTCTTTGGCTGGGTGGCAGATTGATGTACTACCATCTGTAATGCATGATATTGGGTTGATTTTGTAGGTGAGTGTCAGGAAGATGAGGCATCCTTTTGTATCTATTCTTTGTCCATCGGCTGGTTTGGTGAAGACGTCTTCTCATTTTCCTTGGGTGTATCAACAGATATGTTTTCTTTGATTTTTGTCCCTTCATCTTGCTTGACTCCTTCACTTTTCTCTTTTTCCTCAAACTCTCTCAATGTATCAACATTTTTGTTATCTGCCTCTTTGTTTTGATCTTTTGATACATCTTATTGATCATCAGTTGCATTTTTCATTTTTGTATCTGTCTCCTTGGGAGTGTTTGATGCAAGTTTGTTTTCATCTTTACCCATATCCTTGGGTATCTCATCATCTTTCTTAGATGATATATCCTGACTAGACTGAATATCAATAGCATCGATCAATATATTCATGTTGGTCAGCGTATTGATTGTTGCATTGTCAATAGTTGTGTCCTGTCCGTCGGTATTACCCTTTGTAGCATTGACGTCTTCATCTTTTTGAACCTCTGTTGCAAGGTCTTTTCCTGTAATGGTATTGACAATGTTGTCTAACCATGAATCATCATTTATATCAACATCTAAGTTACCTTTTATTGACAGTTCTTCTTTGGTAACTTCTTCATCCTCCAATTTTATGTGGATGGGGCTTGCTGATACTTGATCATGTGTACCATCTTTTGACCAGTCTTCATATATAATATCAGTTTATTTTTGGCTTGTGATCTGTACCTCTTCACTATCTAACTCAACTGTTGAGTTATTTGTTTTAGTGACTTTATCCTCCTCATGACTGCTTTCCTCATCAGGATTGAGTATCTCACTCCATATCTTATGTGTGTCTTCTTCAAGCTCTATAAGTTTCTCTTTAAGGAATTTATAAGCTCTCAATTTGGGTGAGAAGCTTTTGCGTATTTTTCCATGACTTCATTGATTTATTCTAGCGTTGATTCAGGAGGCATAAGGGAGACCAACACTCTTTCTCTTATCCTCTTCTCCTCATGAAGTGCAAAAGTGAATCTAGAAGAAATTCTATCTAATAGTTCTTGTGGTACGTCTCGGGTGGTGAAGTGCAGTGGGACATAGTAGTGTTTGCACATTTTAGCAATAAGTGCATCTTCAATTTTATTTTGTTCTACAGTATCCCATCTTAACCATTTTCTAATCTTAGGATGTGTAATAGATGTAGCTTCAGAAATGTTTTTACAGATTTCATCTATGTCCTCAGTGGGTGATGTAATCTTTTCTTGTTTTACAGTGTCAGGTTCATCCATAGTTGAATCCTCTAAATCCTCATCAGTTTGAACATATTTTCTCGTCTTGATAGGCGTCCTAGCTGGTTGTTTTGCCTTTTTAGGTGCAGGTTTTCTCTTATACACCTTCCCCTTTACCATGGGAGAAGGAATTGCATCCTGTGTTGTTTGACTTCTTGTTCTAGACTTTTTAAGTGGAGGAGGAGGTGGTGAATCAGAATTCTCTTCCTCTGATTCTTGTTTCTCTGCTGCATCACCGATGGGAAGCTGATCCTTGGTGATTTCCTCCTTACCCTGTTGTTCCTCCTCACCTTCTTCCTCTTCTTCTCCGTGAGAAGATATTTTCAGATTCTTTTTCAGATTCTTTACCATTCTTTTTGACTGTTTTACAGCCTTTTTGACAACAAGATTTGTCTTTATCTTTTGTTTGGCCTCTTCATAGGTACCAAATCTCAGTTGTTTGTTGTCTATTGGTTCATTCAACAGTGCCTTAATGCACTCAATGGCTAATCCTATTTTGATTTCATAATCCAATTTTGAAAGCCATGATTTTCTAGGAACTACTGCTTGTATGTATGTGAAGTTAGTATCTACCATGAAACATATTTCTTCACAGTGTTCCTCTATCAGTTTCTCAGGAATCCTAGTTCTTTCTTGTAGTACTTCCTTCATGCTTTTGAAATACTCATGCATAACATTGTCAAAATCTATCCTGAGTGATTCTATAAATTCACCTATCTGAATGGTAATGGGTCTGCTTGTGTCCCATGTAACTTTTCCAATGGAAGGAAAATATTCTTCAAAGTAAAAGAATATGCACATTATGAGGGAACCAAACTTACACGTGTTTTTCCTTGAAGACCTTATTGTGCACATGTTCTCCTCAAATTGATGTAACAGGATCTCTACAAAATCCATCTTCTTCCCCTGTTTGATAATCTTATATGTTGTGCTCATAGCTGTACTAGATATGATGTTCATTTGGCTTGCTTGGAATATCTTGTATCCAACAATACATTCTCCAAACTTCAGCTCTACGTCGGTGATGGTGTTCACCTTTAGTGCTCTCTTATTTGATTTTGCACCAGTTAGTCTTTCAACTTCTGCTAGAGATGGGTGTTTGTGAGCCTGTGGTTTATCGGTTGTAGGATAACCAGTAACCGCGTGAATAACATCCTTTGTTATTGTCTTTGGCTTGTTTAGCCATAGAGCCTTGTCATGAACTCTGCTAAGAACAATCTTTATCCATTCTGTTTTGAAAACCTTGGGAAAATGTAGTGCATTTGTGAGTCCCTTTACTTCCAAATGTTTGTGCTCTTCTTTGAGCTTTCTAGTATCATCACACAGTGCCCTATAGGCGTTATCAAGGTCTAGATCTCCTATCTCTGAGATCTTTCAGTGAATGTAGGACCTTACATCCTCTACCAGTAAAACCCTAAGTGGGATTCGGGAGAATGCTCTGGAATCGTCAGGTTGTGAAGCTATTTTAGGGTGTAGCTTATACTTAGGTTCAGCACATGCTCCTCTGTTGACAAGTTTGAAGGGTTTCTTCTTGTCATCCTTAATTTTATCTACCCTAGAAGTCGATGCCATCATGTTTGCAATTTAGGGCTTTTTGCAAAATAAAACAGTGTTATCGGTGAGTGTATTAATTTACGGATTCTCTATGATTGCCTGTGAATGTGAATGCTTCGTGATTGACTTCTGATGGGTCGCTTTCCAATCTACTCTCAAATCGCTCTGGTCTGCTCAAAAATTGTAGGTGCAAAAATGAGCTTACCCGTCGGGCTTTTATATATTTTTGTGCCCTAAGTTGTCATAAATGCTTACCAACTCATCAGTTTATGAAGACTGCTTTCATCGGTAAAGACATTCATAACATCTCCAGTGTTTGTGCCAAGCGTCGGGGTAGCTAGTGGTTTTGGAGACTTTACCGATAATTGTCGATGAGGTTGCGAAGATAGCGTTTGTTGATTCAATGTTCACTGATATCTGTCAGTTTACACTTATCTTGTGTAATGACCGATACATTCTGGTAAGTAGTGCTAACTTTTCTTTGTGTGTTCACCGATACAAATTGTGCCCAACAACTGATGGTTTCTTTTCAATAGTTTAGCAAATAACAATACATTGCATCTTTATTCATGCTAATATTACAATATGAACTATATATTTGATGGAACCGATGCATAGTAAAACTTGAAATTATTCAGTTCCATACTTACTTGTGCAATCTAGTTAGATGCAGTGATGTCATCGGATCTAGTGGATGGGGTGTCACCATTTGCATTGCTTGTTCCAGCACCTTCAATGTTTGTGGCTTTTACCCACATCTTGTTTCTCATTCTTTTGATGTCATCAATGGTATTTCCATTGGGATGTGTATTTGTGTCTGTCAGTCGGTCTTTCCAATCTTTTATCACATGTCCAACTTTATGACAGTGTAAACATGCCATTCCGGGAGTGGTCCAACCTCTTGACCTTCTGGTCCACTTTCTCATACAGTTGGAAACAATATGACCTTACCTTACACATGCTGTGCAATTTACCCATGTGTTATAGTCCCAAACATATGAGTTACCTTCTCTTGTTGGTTTGTAGCTTTTATCAGTTTCCTTTGGTGTCCATGCCTTGTTCTTTTTCCAACATTCCTTATGTGTATGCCCATTCATCTTGCATGTAGGACAATACTTGTTCATATAGGTTTTTCTCTTTGGATTTGTCACTTTGGATCTGCACTCATGTGCCTCGTGTCCTTTCTTTTGATATTTATAACAATTACCAGTAAAATTAGATTGTGCTTGAGAAATACCTTTCTTTTTGCTTATGCATATTTTTGAGGTGTGGCCTGGTTTTCCATAGTGATTGCACGACAGCTTCTTGGATCTTGGGGTTGTGAAAGCATTCCTCTGATTTGGTTGATTAGAAGATTCACCATTCTCGTTGTACCCTAATCCTGTGGAGTTGTTGACTCTTCTTTGTCCATCAATAAAATCATCCATCATTTTGTTGCTATCCTCAGCCTTTTTGATCAATTCGTTGTGTTGATTTTGGACTTTGATTTCATGCTTCAATTTTTCATTCTCTTCTCTTAGCTCACCTATGATCTGTATTCTTTCAATGCATTCTGTATTTAATCTGTTTGCTTCTTGACTCATAAGAATAATCTGGTTGGTAACCTCATGGTGATGCTCAGTGAGTCTTTGAATTTCTGATTCTTTCTCTTGTATCTTCTCTGTAATTTTCCACCTATCATCAATGGCTAGTGTTCTTTCATTTTTAGCTTTTCTTGCATCATTCATGACGTCAATCATTTTCACCATTTGAGTCTCTTGACCAATTTGCAACATCTTGATTTGATCTTTCAGATGTAGATTGATCTCTTGTAGACTTTTAATTTCTTTATCTGATGCATCTGAAGCTTTGCTCATTGATGATTCCGTTGTTTCAAAGTAATCTATTATTCCAATTCTTTGTAGTCTTTCTCATTCAGCCTGGTTGCAATAATCTTTCTTTCATCAAGAAATTTTATCAGTTTTATTATCGCCTCCTTGTACTGCTCATAGTTTATTTGCATCTGCAACTACTCATTCTCAATAGTCATGTCCAATCTGAACTTGTCCATTGCTCCAATCTTTTCTCTCAAGTCTTTAAGATTTTTAAGAGAGAGACTTAACTCTGATACCAATTGTTGGAATAATATTGAGATGATGTACTAAGAGGGGAGGGGTGAATCAGTACCTCTAAAACTTTTCTTTGGTTATCCCATTAACCCTTAATCATTAGTTTGTAGATTATCTTATGTAATTGTTCATCTTTCTTTATGTATATGCAATCATATCATAAATTCTTTAGTATGTAACCATAACAGAAACATTCATGAAAATAGATAACACATAACACAAGATATGATATCGCAGAAAACTCCTGTTAGGAAGTAAAAATTGCGGTGGGGATTGTTACCCGCAAGACTTCACTATTTACAGATAAGAAGGGGCCGGTTAAGGCTTACAATTGGTAACTTCTGATGACCTACCATGTTAGGAGTATTACAGTGGAGACCTGTTAAGATCTACTTCGTTTGAAGCTTTAGCAACACTGTTAAGTGTGCACTCTGTTAAGAGATTTGTAAAGAACTGTTAAGTCTACCTTCTACAAGAGGATTTTAGATGTGATGCACTTGTTAGAATGCAACTACATAAGTCTTTGATCTGATGATATATGCAATCTTCAATTGCTGATAACAGATCCTATAAAGCTTCATACATATAAGTAATCATCCTTCC
>MU228135.1:2436767-2478347 GCA_018584345.1 Thuja plicata | reverse complement strand
TTATTTTTGCAACTTTGCATTCTAACCAATTATGAACTTAAAAACCTTAATCACATTAAAATACTAAGTCCAAATTATGGTGGAGGAAAAATATTAGGAAAGATGATTTGGGAAGGAATGTGCAAATAGGTTGGCCTAATCTTGTGAGCATGATTTGTGTGTGTATTTGTAAATCTTGTATAATCTTGTAATATTTTATTATTTTTGATTATATACAAGATAGTACTAATTCTTGTATGTTTACATTTTGTATATTTATAGCCTGAATAATTTCCTGTGAAGAAAGTCCACACTTGGCAATATGAACCCAGAACAAAATAACGAGACAATTGCTAGATTGTGTTCTCAATTCCAAAGAAAAGTTGATAAATGTAATTGTCCTTGCAAAAAGTGTAAGGGCTTAAAGAATTGAAGAATTCTAAGCACAACAGCCTAGATTCATTGTAGGAAACATGGTCACATTGAAGGGGGGTACGAATTTCATCGATTGGTGAATGTGGATTTCCAAGTGGAGGAACATGGAGCTGTGAATATCCAAGCTAAGGATAACGCTCTGATGGAAGAAGATGATCCTATGGCAGAGAACACAATTGAAGAGGATGGTATTGGCATAGCTGATAATGTGCCAAAGGACATGATTGAAGAAGATGGTATTGGCATAGCTGATCAAGATGATCATGATGATGGTACTAGCACATCTGATAATGATGATGAAGATGGTCTTGATATACCTATACTTGAGAATGCATACGAGCCCCTATACCAAGGCTCCCAAACAACTCTTCTCTCCGCTATAGTGTTGTTGGTGAACTTGAAGGTTATGAATGGTTTATCCAATGCAGCAATGTCACATATGCTAAGGTATGCCATTTTTGTCATCTTCAATGTTAGCATACCATTACTATTCATTATATTAACAATTCATATTAATTGTTGTAGGTTGATAGGTGAATTTTTGTTACCACCATCAAACATTCTACCTCATTCGTATCAAGAATTATCTACCATTATGAATCAAATTGGAATGAAGTATCAGATAATACATGCATGTCCCAATGATCACATTCTATATTATAAACAACATGAATTTTCAATAGAATGCCCTGATTGTCATATTAGTAGATATCGGTCAGATCAAATAACAAAAAAGGTGCCTCACAAGGTTCTTTAGTACATTCTCATTATTCCACGTCTTCAATGATTATTCAGGTGCACTAGCTTGGCATAATTTATGGATTACCATGCACGCAACAGAAGTCAAGATGACATTATGCGAATGACTGCGGATGGTTCTGCATTTAAAGACATAGAAACAACATGGCCACACTTTAAAGAAGAACCTCGTAATCTCAAGCTTTCATTGGCAGCAGACGGTGTCAATCCATTTGGAGATATGAGATCTGTTTACTCAGTGTGGCCTATTTTTGTTATTAACAATAACATTCCTCCTTGAATGTCCATAAAGAGGGAGCACATAATGTTATCAATGATTGTACCAGGTATTTTGTCATTTAATAGTTATCTAAATTAATTTATAAACACCACATCAAAATGGTCATAATAATTATGTAATATTTTTGTTAATTCAACTAGGTAAGTACCAAGTTAAAGACATGAACGTGTATATTGAGCCCCTTATTGACGAGTTGTTGAAGTTATGAAATGGGGTCACTATGTATGGCATCTCTAGACCAATAGGACAAAGACAATTTCAATTACATGCAATGCTTGTATGGACAATACATGATGCCCCTGGGCTAACTCATTTTTGCGGTATGTTATATATTGTTAAGGTCACATATTTTTGGTATTTTATAGTGCTTACATATTATTGCTGTATGTTTAAGTTGTGCATGATAATTGTACATGATCCAATTGTACGGTATCTTTTAGGTCTTTAGACAAAGGGTAAATTTACATGTCCAGTTTGTGGTTCGAAGATAAAATCTCGTCATTCAAGAAGTTTAGGAAAATAGGTGTTCGATGAGTTTAGGCACTTTCTCCACAATAATCATAAGTATCGAATTATCGAAAAACAACTTTTTAATGGGAAAGAAGAGACAACATCAAGGCCATAAATAATGACACCTCATCTATGGAAGTTGGAATATGATAGACTAAATCACCGAGGTAATGTCATTCCATCTAATGATTTTTGTTTGAAATTTATATTTTGATTTTGTCTTTTATTTACTAATGATGTAATTGATGCCCATGAAGGTCATCAAGGCATCAATGACCAACTTCCTAGAGGAATAAGAAGTTATCCTAGTCAATTTAGTAGGTTTCCATACTACAAGGATCTCCCAATCGTGCATTTGTTTGATGCTATGCCCATTGAAAAGAATGTAACAGAGACACTATGGAAAATATTGGATGGAAAGCATGACAAAGATAAAATTGCAAAAATTTGTAATGACATTCACGAATCCAATCATGCACTGAAAATTTTCACTGAATCAAATAGCAATGGAGACCGCATACATATGAGTGCCCTTTCTTGGCTATTAACTAAGTAGAAAAGTGATGCATTAAAAGAAGCCATAAAAAAACAAAATTTCCAACAGGATTTGCTACAAATATCAGCAGTCTTGTATCAAAGAAAGGTGATTTTGGGCCAGGGTTGAAAACACATGATTGGCATACCTTCATCAAGGTAAGTCATGTTCTTTATTTACAATATATTTGTAAAATTTTATGTACTTTTTATTGTATTATTTTACAATATATTGAAAATATCATTTTTTAATTATTGTAGTATGTCCTACCTCTATCCCTCCCACACCAGTATGAAAATAGTGTTAAGAAAGTTATATACGATCTTGGAAAGTACATGAGGTTGGAAGTGTTATTTCTCAGACTTGTTGTACAAATATTATATTTATGACTTGCTTTACTTTTTATGTAATTTATTGTATATTTTTTTCTAAAATCTTGTTTATATGTTCTTGCGAGTTGAATCTCTTTTAAGTGGTTATCATCTAAAGAAATTGATTAAAAAGATATAAAATATTGGAAGAGAAAAATTCCCTAGCTTATGTGTGAAATGCAAAAGTGTCTACCTCCAACTTTTTTCAATGCTCAAACACTACCTCATACATCAAGTTGAGGAGATTGAATTGTGTGGACCTGTACAAACTAGGTCAATGTGGATGGTTGAGAGGCACTTGAAATTTATGAAGGGCTTGGTTCGATAGAGAGTACATCCTGAGGGTTCTATGGTGGAGGGATATATGGTATACCAGACCATGGTGTACATTAGTGAATATCTTCCCAAGTTTGCAGCAAATATCCATCTAGATCGCATTTGGGATCCCAACTCTATTAACAAATTTGAAGGGGAGTACTTGATGGGGAAAGGTAGATTGAAGAAATTGAGAGGTAATTATATGATGTTATTGTAGTTTATTAATTTTTATAAATCTTCAATATAAGTTGTTTGTAAGCGGTCTATTAATTTTCTTTACAGTTGGTCGTCAATGGGATGCACTACATTTGTATATTGCAAACAATCTTGATTGGATGACGGTATGGATTCAATAATCTCAAGAAAATGGTCGCTCATTAACATGGGATGGTGTTGAATCATGGTTAAAGAAGCTCATCGTAATGGAGATCCCAATGTTATGCCAATGGTACTTTATCTAGCATATGGTTTAAGAGGTAGAAAGGTACGTATAAGTTTACTAACCATGACCCAGAAGTTTAATATGAACTCACAGATCGATGCAAATAATATTGAAATGTTTGAATAATTACAGACCAAACACCACAAAACTATGTACTACCACGACCGTAAATTTTGCATAAAAAAGTTAGAGGACACAAAGAAAACTTGTGATTCTGGGATAAGTGCAGTCTTCGAGGTCACTAATATTTTATCTAGAAATGACATACATCCTCAACAATCTAAAAATCAATACTATGGAATTTTGGATGATATACTTGAGTGCGACTTTAATTCATTCAAATTAGTTCTATTTATGATCAAATGGTACAGGCTACGACTCAATCAAAATGATCCTGATAGGACTGTTATTAAACATGATAGTGAATTTACAATGATTAATACAAGGTCATTTGAGCCAGTTGGAGATGAGCTCTATGTTCTTCCAAGCCAATGTGAGCCAGTGTTTTACTTTGGCATTCCACATAAATTGGGTTGGTCATTTATTGTTAGACATGATCCAAGAGGAAGGTCGGTAAAGTATAATGTGATGGAAGAAGAAGATACTAAAGAAACAGAAGATGAAGTAAATGATGATCATGATGATGATAGTTATGATGATGGTGATGAAGATGATGATGATGGTGATGAAGATGGTGATGAAGATGGTGATGCTTGTGATGAAGTAAATGATGATCATGGTGATGATGATGATGATGGTCATAATGATGATGGTCATGATAATGATGATGAAGATAATGATGATGGTGATGAAGATGGTGGTGGTGTTGATCATGATGATGATGACGATAGTAATGATGATGGGAATGATATTAATGATGATAGTCATGAATGACATGGATGAAGAGGATGATCAATGAAATGTATGTCAAGGTATGATCAATGTCACGTATGAGGTATTGATTTATTCATAGAAATTTGTTTGACTTGTATGTTTTTATTAATAAATGTTTTTGGTAAGTTTATTACTTTCATTTCGCTGCTGATTGCTAAGAATTACTAATCTTTGTCACAGGGCAACATGAATCCACCGCAAGACAAAGGCGATGATGTTCCTCACACACCACCTTCATCAAAGGTAAACCTTTATTAGTGTAATTCTACAAATTATATAGAAACAAATTTCATATTATTATGTTCTTTTCTTTATGGCTTTGGATTTATTTTGATAGAATTTTACTGATATTGATGTCACAACTTGATACTTATTGATAGGGAAAATCACAGATGACAACAGATCAATTGCGATCTGAAATTGAGGCAAATTTTTTAGATGACATCGTACGTAGCACTGATCCTGTGTTCATGACTACTCAGATTTTAAGTAAATATAGTAAAGAAATTATTAACCTTGTCATGGAACCAAACAAAACTGAGGAGATAGAGGCCCTCAAAGATGTTTTGATACGTAGAGTCAATTGTATCAAAGTAAGTAGTAATTAATCTTAAGTAATAATTAAAGTTAAATAGATGTTTATATTTTATACTATCTTAAGGATCATGATCTAAAATATAATGTGTTCTTCTTACAAGATTTTTTGAGATCTGTGAGACCTGTTCAATATGGTGAGGGTTGTATTGTACAACCTTCATGTAAATAATCCTTAAACCTTTAACCATTCATTTAACCTTTGTATGCATTATTGACTCAACTTATGTTTGGGATGCTTGTAGTACCCCATTTAATCTTTATCCATTGCAAATGTCTTTGCTAACAAAGTATTCTTTAGCTCATGATGAAGTGTAGACGTCTCCTTTGATCAACAATCCAATAATGCAGAGTGCGTTGTCCGTAACAAGGAGCTTGATGACATCTTCCTTTGTACCAGCTACAACTGGTAAAACCTTGTTTTTCTATATTTTGTTATGTGCTAATCATGCATTGATTATTTTTATTGTGTGAATTTTATACACATGGACCTATTTTGTGAAATAATAGATACACGGCCTAGTACACCTAGTACAAGAATAGAGACCAGCACTACTGAAGCTCAACCATTTCCTAGATCAGCCCGTGTTACTAGTACTGGTTCGTTTGTGGGGTCATTGTTGTTGAACAAGAAAAATATGATTTCGTTAAAAGTACCAAAGCTTCTAGGTGCTTTATAATTGTTATTATTCACAGTGTAATTGTAGTTTACTTATACATAACTTGTTTTGGATTGATAATCCCATGATGTTTTTGTAGGAAATGATGTTTTTTATGATACTCTTTTTTAAATGACATTGAAGCTATTTGGGCCCACCATACGTAAAACGTAAGTAGCTTCATAATATTGGTACAATATTTTTCTTATCTTCCATTTATTGTACTATATTAAAGTTATGATATCTAACAATTTTGTTTTTTCAAGAAAGGTGGAATGAACAAGATGCTGACTTAAAAAATCGGCTCATTAAATATTTAGAGGACCTCTTTGGAAAGAAAACTTTTGACAGTGCCCTGATTCTTAAAAAAGCATCCAAACATATAAAGACTGTGAGGGACCAATATATAAGGTCTCTAAAGGATAACACAAAGTACAAGTGTCCTCCTATGATTCCACTGATGGAGTGGAATGAAATAATGGAAGATGCAAAAGAGAAAAGGATAAAGGATAGAGGAATTCAACCAGAAGACAATAAAATAAGGTATGATGAGAATGTAATCATGCACTAATTAGTGATATTTGTAAATATATAATCTAACATGTTTCAAACTTTTCATAGACTACAAGACACATCAAAAGCTACAGAAGTGAGATTACAAAAGGTTGGCCAACACAAACTTGGCTCTGGTGGCTATATGAAACTTCACTCTCGACTTGTAAGTAGCAACATTGGAATTTTGTATCAAATTTTTATTTAAGGTTGCAAACAATTTTGTTTAATCAAATCATACATGCAAAACTGATGATATTAAACAAAAAATACAGGGCAGGGAATTCAATTTAGAGCCCACAGATGAAGACAAAAGAATAGCCTTGAAGGAAGGCTATAAAGTTGTGGCTGCACGCCTACACCAAGAATATAAAAGCCATAACGAAGAATCTGCTGCACCAGATGAGACACAGGCAAATTGGTCAAATGAAAAGTAAATCAAATTGAATAGTTAATTTTGAACATAAATTGACTATTTCATGATAACAATACGCATGACATTTCACTGCAGCCTTCAAATCCTATCACAGAACCTGGGCGTGACGAAGGCCATGATGTGCATCACAGTGGTGGAGGTATTAATTTTCTATTGGAAATAAATTTTTTAATTATTAATAAAATTTAACATCTTTAATTGCAATTGGCTGTGTAACCTTTTTATGAATATTTTAGAGCATGTTGAGCATGTTGATCATGTTGATGAGGTGGTGGTAGATCAAAATGTTAATGTACATGATGTGGCATTTTCAGGTAAAGAAAAATGCATATTATTTTCTACTGGTTAATGAAATACATGTAACGGTAAAAAAAAGTATGCAAATTTAACCCATTTACTTGTTATTGGAGCAGACCCCCCTTTAGTGCAGCAGCCTCATGCTCCTCAAAACATGAGGAAGCAACATAATTTGAGATCACAGCCACAAGAGGAGGAAGATATTGATGCTCCTGGAAGAATTTTCCAACTTAAGAATGCTAAGAAAAACCCAAAAAAGAAATGATTTCTTAAAAATGCTCTTTGATAAAACTTGTTTGATTAACTTTGTTGGATAATGAAAGAACGTTGTTTTAAGTAATTATCTATGAATGTTGCGTATTAATATTGAATTTTATGTCATGTTAATGAATATTTTTATGTGTTGATGAATTCTTGATTAGTGTTGCGTATTAATGAATGTTATGTGATTGTATTGATTGAATGTTATAGCTCATAAATGGATGAATGAAGTGTGTAATTAGACGTTAATGGGGAATTTAGATTGATGTTAGGGGGAGGGGAGGTGAGGCCATATGAGCTTCCACCTTCATGTGGTTGGCCTTTTTAAGAAGAGAATATTAAAGTATTCTCGAAACCAAGTGAAGATCAAACTAACATACCTTCATTATTTAATCAATTTCATTCATTCTAGGTCTTTGCTCATAAGTTGTTTGAATGTGTCATTGTCAGGCAAGTATCAAATAACAAATTGGAAGGGCCAATAAACAACTTGCCTAGCATAATTTGGCTTCATTTTGTGTAAGTATTCTCTTCTTGAATGCGTCAACCTCTCTTGGCCTAATCTAGATTATTTCATTGGTGCAATTTAAGGAAATTACATGTCAATTGTGATATATTACTTTTCTTTTGGTATTGTAGATAAAGTGTTTGATGTGTGCATAAATGTTGACACTTACAATTTGATCAAGGAAATTAATTTGAATTGAAAATTTTCCAAAACATTGATTCAGAAATTGATAAAATGATAGAAATGATAAATGGGGCCCAAAGTCTAGGCGACCATTTTAGGGTGCATACATTTGAAATGCCAATACATATCTGAGCAGTATGATCGCATGATGGATTTGAATGTGGAGATAGAAGGAAATATTGAATCTCTTAAAGATGCGCTTGCACGATTCACAACTCCTGAAATATTGGACAACGAGAATAAGTATAAATATGACAAGTTAGTCTATATTAAGTTCAGATCAAGATGTTTACCAATTTTACTATAGTCATCCTTTTAGTCCCATATGGTCCAGTCCTAGCTGGTAAGTATAATCTATTCCTTTTGGTCTTTTATTTAAATAAATGAAATAGATCTCTATTTTATTGGCCAAGTAAAGTAATAAGTGCCCTGCAACCTTTCCATCACCCTGCAACCCTCATTCTAGGCCTAATTAGCCCTCCATTTACAAAGAAACTCATACACCCACTCACTCCCAGGATTCAAGGCCCTAAAACAGTCTTATAACATGGTTCAAAACAATTGATTTTCAACTTTGTTTGATTAAAAATGCTCATCTATGCTCCCATTCATCAAACCCTCATTTTAGGTACTCTAACCTAGGGCTTTACCAACTAGACTCCTCCAGTCACTTCTAGAACCTTCCAGTGGATACAACACCATAAATTAAGCATATTATGACATTCTATGCCATAAACAGTATCCCTCATGTGGATGGAACTCTCAGACCTTGACTGGTCCAACCACCATGCACCCCGAATCAGCACTTTGTCTCCATCAGAGCCTACTCAACACGATGAAGAATTAAACATCCTCCTATCTAAGGCTGAAATGAAGATGTACATGAATCCTTTAAATTACTTCATATCGAGTCCGCTACAACTTAAGATATTCCAGTGCATATGCTCTCCATTTGAGGTTGTCAAAACTTGAGAAATTGACTATCTTCCAGCTGTCAGTTTTTTCCTGTGTTTGAACTTTAGAAACATATTCTTTATATGCATGGCTCCAACAGTCAGAGTCAATTTGTTTCGTTTTTGACATTTTGATTATTGTGGAAACCTTGAATATCGTTGGAATTACAAAAGGTTCTTTCAAAAAAAATTCTCTTTGAGAATGAAGTTACTGATGTATCATCAAGTACTTGTCATTCCAGATAGTAACTAGAAGGGATTCAGGTTGACCATGACATTTGGAAGAAATTAAGGATGATCTAAAAGAGCATTTATTTTGTAAGTCACTCTTTGTATGCATATAAATCATATTGTGTAGTGAATGTTGATGTGAAGAAGCTTAACTTAATGATAAGGGCTTATGGGTTGGTTGAGTTTTGCACACAGTGTATGCCACAGTTTGTTCGAAATAAACAATCTCATCTTTGTTTTGGGATATTCAATCATGGAAAATAATCTCAATTGTATCATTATCAAGAACCATTTGGAACCAATATAACCTTGTGTGCCTAACATTCCCATGAATGAGAGAGTTTCAATTCAACTTACCTATATTTGTGTTAAACATTAATGTGAGTCTAATTCTTGACAATTGATTTGTTGTCTGTGACCTTGTGTGCCTAAAATTACCATGGATAATTTTATTTTGTCTTCTGGGAAATTGAAAAAAGAAGAAACCCAATGGCCCACCATCGTTTGGAATTGTTCCAGTGTTTACTTTGAACCTCTATTCTCGTGGACTTAGCTTTGGTCACCTGGAAACATTAATTTAATTTCTTTCTATCTTTGGTCATTGGGGCATCCTCTTGGTCTAGTCTTAATTTTTCTTCATTGTCTTCTTTGTTATTTTAAAAACAATTCAGTTGCTGCCATTTTTGACATGGGATATGTCTTGTAAGAGGGAAAATGTTATCTTTGCATCAACTTTGCCTTCAAAAAGAGGAACTGCAAAGTTCACTCTTACATCAAAGGGTACTAGATCCTAAAAGGGTTTGCTTGAAGAAGAGGTGGATGCTTTAGGTGTAATATTTGAAACAATATTGGAGAAGTGTGCTGTCATCATCTGCCTTTGGTTGAGAAACAATTTGAAATGATTTTTCCATATTAGATTGTTTGAACTGATAAGAAAGATATATTGAAAGTTGCATCTGGAAAATCTATTCCCTATGGCTTAATCGCATTCAATGGGACATACATAAACATAACAAATTGCTTTGATAGTATTGATATGAATTTTAGTGGAAATCTGGCAAACAAATCTCTTAATTGCAGAAACTTGATGTGTTATAAAACCAATGAATAAAAAATAAAGAAATAAACACAATAAATACATATGATAGTGTGATGTAAATGGAGCTTTATTTGAGCCAAGGGTAATGTGCAAGAAGATAAGTGATCTCCAGGAAGATACACAAAGCTTGAAATCATTGATTATTACATTTAGATGATAATTCTCTTTTGAATTATTTCTAGCAAGTAATGAACAATTAAATAATAGAATATTGAGAGATGCACCTTGGAATCTAAAATGTAATTTGACATGTACTCCCCAATTAGCTGAGGGGGCTTCATGACATGAAACTCACGAGTCACAAAATGCTGAATTTAGGAATTATTATATGTTCATGTTTCATGGTTTGGGAGCCCTTCAAAATGGTTTTATGGGTTTAAATTTTTCCAGGTAAAATGTATGCTAAAGCAATCACTTTGGTGGGTCTAGAGCATAAGTCAAGATTTATAATGCAATAAACCATATTAAACTCTGATCAACAGTGGAGTTGTGCCCCTAACAAGGTGTCATTATAGTTTTCTGGTATTTTCCAATATCTTGTCCTAAACTGCAATTTATGCTCTATAATGTCCCTGAACTAGAATGGTTGGAAATATATGATTTTTTATAAATTTCTAATGTTTGGAAATGAAGTAAAAGAACATTAACTAGAAATGAAAACAAGTACTCCAAACCCTTAATATATCTGGATTGACATGTTGAAGCATGCTCATAGTTGGAGCACACTCAGCAGCTTTCGGGGGAATATCTCCTTGGGCATAGAATCTGTGTACTTCACTACTTCTGGATTTACTTATTGAAGCTTGCTCATACTTGGAGCACACTCAGTAGTTTCTGGAGTGATTTGAAAATGGGGTTGCTCAGTGTGATAATGTTGCATCTTTACCACTCTATTTTTTCTGTTGTTTTGGCTTCACATACATTTTAGTGAAATGGTTCTAATTCAAATTTGTATTTAGAAGATTTCTCAATTATCACTGAATGAATATTTCTCCTCGATCATGAAATGGACATTTTTCATGAAATTTGCTGATTTATGTGTGCTTTGTCTCACCCTTTCTAGTGATCTGGTTAATAACATGTGGTGGTTGTAAGTTGAAATTAGAGTGAAAGCATCATAATTTTGGTATTTCATTTACTATGTACTTCACTTACAGTATTATTCTTGGACCTGCAGATCTTCGGGATGACAAAATTTTTTTTGTTGATCACCCTGGTGCTGTGCCAATAACTACAGCTCAAGTATGTGAATTATCCATGTTTTCCCAATTAAGGATCTTTATTATCTTGTCTATTCCATTTCATACTGATGTAGAAGTCTGTTAAGTCAGGGATCCTTATATTTTTTTATTCTTATACACATGCATAAATTCAATAAAATAATCATTTGTTATTTTCTTTTGAGAAATTACTAATCAATATCTCATGTTCCTCATGCATGTATAGTCAACTGTAAAACTTTGGAAACCTAGAGGTACGCCATCATTGAGTCTGTCATCACTTATTTGTTGGGCGTAAAGAAATAAAAATATGTATATAAAGCAGATGCATGCAAGCATATTATCCATGAAACCTTCCATCTTTCTGTAATATTTTCTTAATTTGGCCTTTGTTATCAGCTATGTTATAGGTTCTACAGGAATCTTGGCCAGATCTGAACTGGTCCATATTGGGTTTTGTTCATGAATCAGGGTCTAGCCCCTCTTTTCAAGTGATGTTCTATTAAGGGTAGTGGAACAACTAAATTGCTTTAACCTTCTTGTCGATGGGCTGTTTATAGATACCATGGTTATGTAGTCTTGAAAAGCATAAGCTATTATTGATGTATTTAGAGTTTTTGCTTCTGACATCCTTTCAACTGTCTTAAGTGTGAGGACCATTCTGATTAATCTGAAATAATGGGAAAATATGGCTTAAATGGTTCCTATTATAAACTTTTGGATATGGCATCTATGAATACACTGTTAGATTAATCAAATATATAAGCAATAGTAGGTTAGACTAATTGAATCAATACGGCATCATAGACAATTGTGAAACTTGCAAGTGTTGCTTGTTAGGATGGACAAGAAGCCACCTTGAAGGTGCAGACTTCAAGGATCAAACCGGGAGAATGACAACCACCTGGGAATGCTTGAGTGAGAATTTTCAGAGAGATTGAAAGTGATAATTCAATTGATAAATGAATTGATATGATATAAAGGGCAACAATATTTCTATACATAGGTAAGATGTGGGAGCAGATAGATAATTTACCAAACAAAAAACAAAAAACTACCTATTTTTTAAACCTTAATTTTAATCAGATTGTTCTCCATTTCCTCCATAAACTTCCTTCTGCGAGCTGTATCACATATAACAACCAGGTCATCTAGGCAGGTACTAAACCCTTCTTGGGATAGCCACTCAATCAAACAACATTCAACTATTTCCATACTCTTGACAACAGTCTTTGGACCTTTGAGTTGAGCAATAGAATTGAACATCTCTAAGAGTGTTTTCAATTTCATTTGGCTACCATTGAGGGATATTATTTCACTATTATTTGTGAAAATTCTTTCTCAGTGCAATTGAAATTAGGTGGTATAGCCATCTGAAGAAACTGGTTTACTGTCCAAAATGGCCCTCCCTCATGCACCTTAAATCTTGCTGGCCCAGGCAAACAACATGAAGTCCACATGGATAATTGATACATGGTAGTTTTATTTATAAGGGAAATTAATGCAAGGTAAAAGATTTGTAGCAAGAGCAGTATCAACTGTCAGAGAAAAATTTGTGTCTCCACAGTGAGAGTTAAATAGTTGTTGATCCACACTTAATAGTATAGAAAGCTCGGCTCAAGATTCAAGAGATTTTGGATAAAAAACATGAAGGCAATCACCATTGAAATTTGTACCAAAATCTCTTGAATCTTGAGCTCAGCTTTCTGTACTATTTTTGATTAAGGTAAAAATAGGTTTTGAAAGGTACCCAAAACCTTTTACATTAGAAGATTAAAGATAAGCAATGAAAACCCTTACAAACATGATATGCCTGCTATGAACAAAAGAGAAGGACCCAAAAAAACAACCCAAAACCCAAGGAAGTAGAAAACCAGACAACAAAGTACAGTTACCAGCAAAACTTCCAGCAAAAAACTAGCAGACCTTCCAGCGCAGTGCCCAACTTAATGCATTTTTTTATAGGATTCCTCAGCCTCTTTCTGCATGTTTTCCATCAAGTCAATAGACTCCTTCAGCTTTAGCATCTTGTTAGGGATCTCTGGAACTTTTCTTTTGATGCCTCTACGAGTTCTAGTGCTCGGGCCCCCGCTCTCAATATCACCTTCCACCGTGAAAGTAGTTCTTTCCAGCAGGCTCATTACTAGGTAGGCGTATAAAGCTTTGAGATTCTGGATGGAAACTTTCAGCCCTTCATTACTGTGTTTCAGAATGATATTTATCATGTGCCCATTGTGACTGATCTGGGCTTTCACCTCATTGAACTTATCTTCCATAATTTCATTAACCTTAACAGTAAGGTCATCATCTTTATTTTTGTTATTTACCTTAATCTTCACCTCCTTCTCCATTTTTGCGATTCTAGTATTGAGAGGCTCCATCACTTCTTGCATGTCCTTGAGGTGAAGTTTCATCATATTCATTTCCTCCCCAATTCACTTCTCCATGTTAGCCCCATAGTCCTCTATACATTTTGGGATTCTCTCATCGACCTCGAAATCCACCATTTTGTAGTCTGAGTCAAGTTTTTGTTTTTTCTTCTTCTTACCTTCTTTCCTCAGGCTTCTATTCTCCTCCATTTCTATTTCTTTATTCTCCTTCTCCTCTTTTTATTTTTCTTTCTTATCTTCTTCATTCTCCCTATTTTCTTCTTCCTCATTCTGCTTGAGGTTGTCCGCTTCCTTTTCCCTGTTCTCGTCTTCCTCATTTAGAATGATGTCTTCCGCTACTATGTTATCATCCTCATTACTGACGACCTCATCATCTCCGGCCTAGTTCATCTTAGGATTTCTCAAATCAACCTCATTTATCTCAAGCTCTTCCATTTTCTCCTCATCCTGGGTTTTATCCTCGTCAATGCTCTGGGTGTTAGGGCTGATCTTTGTTTCTTCCATAATGGTCTCCATTTTTTTCATCTTTCTGTTAACCCTCTTCTTAGTTTTCACTTTCTTGATATCCCGGTTCAGCTTTCTGAAATTCCCTTTGACCCTTAGAGGGATAGGGTCCAAGACTTGATTTTTAACATAATCAGAAATAAGCAGAATAAAACCTTCATGCAGAACCAGATTCAAATCTTTTTTCTTATGTTGAATAATACTATTATTTAGAGAGAAAGAAACAAGCTTCTGGTGCCTAAAATGATTTGCTAGGACAAATTAGAGATTATAGATTTTAGAATACCTACCATCCAGAGTAAAGTATTTGATCATCACTGTAAGGATGTCAGCCCAATGGATTTTAATCTTTTTTATGTCTACATAATCTCCCCTGCTTTTGGTCAGAAGGGCTTGCTCTTCTTTATTTTTTGGGAAGATTTCGAAGCCTTGAGTGCCCATCCTCTTATCATCTCTATAAAACTTCATTCCTTCCACAGGAATGCCTGTGATTTCAGAGATGAGGTTCAGGGTAAGCGGGATAGATTTACCCCACAGATTCACCCTCCCATTCTTCCATCCATCTGTAAATTTCCTTATCCGCACCGTGCAAGCGTTCCATGAAGTTTGTGAATCCACCTTTTCTGAGTCTTTTTCAAACCTTCTTCTTTTTCTTCCATTTTGAGCAGTCCATCATCTCCTCCCTCTTCAAACCACCCCCCATTATTGTAGGATTTTGAGTAGACAGGCTACAGTTTAGTAGAGAGTAGAGCTTAAACTTTCTCTAGTTTCACTTGCTATTTGTCACCCACAATCCGTGTGAGTAGGAATTATAATTTGAACCCACAAGCCTCGGCTAACAATAAATGACATAATTAAACTTAGCTATCATAATCATTATTAATACTTATTTGCGGTAAGCCTTCATTTTGATTTACTTTGTTGTACTTGATGAGATGCGAAATCTCAAAACTTAAATCTGCCTCCCCATTCCATGATGTCATTGTTTCACAATTAACACCCATGTTGGCTAAACTGTCCGCAACCCTATTTCCTTCCCTGTACACGTGGGAAACATAACTTTCTTGACAAAGAAGTAGAGTTGATTTGATTTTGTCTATTATGTGAGCTATAGTCCAGGACGCTTTTACTTTGCCTTTGATACAATTAATGATGTTTAATGAGTCTCCCTCCAACCAGAATTTCAAAATTCCTTTTTCTTTAGCCTGACTAATAGTCATAAGAGCCGCCATTGCTTCAGCTACATGGTTCATTTGATTTCCAAAAGGAGTAGCAACTGCTCCCAGACAATTCCTAACACTATCTCTTATGCATCCACCACCTCCTGCTTTTCCCAGATTCCCCTTTGCAGCTCCATCGAAGTTGCCTTTCGCCCAAGCATAAGGCAGAGCAGACAATCTTGTATTTTCCCTCTTTTCTAAAGTCTTAGTCTCTTGTTTTTTAGGGTTCCCCCATTCGGAGCTTGATATTTCCTGAAGGTTCAAAATGTTACTCCTTTGAGGAAAAGACACATTAAAGTTTTCCAACATACCTCTTATTATATGAGTTGCCAAAATTGAATGGGAGGATTTCTTCTCTCTGAAGACCCTATTGTTCCTCTCCTTCCATATCCTCCATGAGAAGTGAGGAAGAAAGAGCTTCCACAACTCCTTATAATCTTTACCCTTTCTAGGACACAACCATTGAGTAATTAGCTCCTGAGCACTATAAGGTTTGACCCAATCCACATTAAAATACTTAAACACTAAGTCCCAGACATCATTAGAGAAGGGACAATGTATCAACAGATAGTTACAATTTTCAGCTTCAAAGAGGCAAAGGTAACATCTGTTTGGCATGATGAAGCCTCTTTTACAGAGATTTTCCACCGTAAGGATTTTGTCCTGAGTCAGGAGCCAAAAAAACATGTTAATTTTAGGGATAAGATTGGAATTCCAAACCTGAGCACTGAGAGGCTTGGAGCTAGTAGAGAGTAGAAGGGCTGAAGCTGAAGCAACAGAGAATTTTCCATTAGGTTTCAGGCTCCAGATCAAGGAATCCATAGCATTAGTAGGAAACCAAGAATTGAGTTGGGCGTTGATTTGTGAAGGTATTCCCTCAAAGGAACCAAAGTCCACCCATTTTTCATTAATCCAGTAGTCTGCCACCTTTTCTCCCACAATATCTTGGCAGTCAAGAATAGCTAAGCTCCACTCTTCATTCTCTTTTAGGGCTTTATTTTCCAGCCATTTGTCCTGCTAGAAATTTATGTTCCTGCCATTTCCCAATTTCCATCTCACTCCCTTTTTAATTAGTTCTTTACCTCTACATATGCTATTCCATATAAAGGATCCATTGACTTCCTGAGAGTTATTAAGCATGTCCTCAAGAGAGAGGATATGGTATTTCCTTTTCAGAATAGAATTCCATTCCTTTTCTTCCTCAAAGATTCTCCAGCATTGTTTTTCCATTAGAGCCTTATTAGTATTATTTATGCTTCTGATCCCCAATCCTCCCCATTTCTTAGGTTTACAAACCACATCCCATGCTACAAGACTACATTTCTTTTTTTCCTCAACTCCCGACCATAAGAAATGCCTTTGGATTTTTTCAATCAGTTCAACAAACTTATTGGGGATCTTAAAGAGGCTTAGAGCATAGACTGGGAGATTCTAAAGAGTAGACTTAAGAAGTTGGACTTTCCCTGCAAGGCTAAGGGTAGCTCCTTTCCAGCCTGTGAGCTTATTTTGAAATCTATCAATGATCTTATTCCAAAAAGTATCATCAGGTTTAAGGCAGAGAGGGAGCCCCAGGTAAGGAGTCGGGAGAGTCCCAATCTTACATCCTAAAATAGAGGAGATCTTCCTTTGTCTGTCATTAGGAGTGTTATAGAAAAAGAGAGATATTTTTTCCCAGTTTATTAGTTGGCCAGAAGCTCTAGTATAAGTATTCAGCACCATCTTCATATTTCTAGGTTCTTTAACTGAAGCTTCTCCCATCATTATTGTATCATCAACAAATTGCTCATGCGAGCATCTTAGCTGGGCAGAAGAGGGTTGAAGCCTAGAGATCAAACCTTTGTCCACAAGGCTTTGGATAAATCTTCCTAGACTCTCCGCCATGATAGCAAACAAAATAGGAGAAATGGGATCTCCTTTTCTCAAGCCTCTAGTAGGGTGGAAGAAATGAGAAGAGCCCCCATTAACCAAAACTGAGGAGGAGACCGTAGTTACCAGCTGCATTATGAGTTTGATCACTCCCTCATCAAAACCAAAGTAACTAAAGGCACAGGGGAGGAATTCCCAGTCCACTCTATCATAAGCTTTGGACAAATCCAATTTCATCAGAAAACCTTGTTTTTTGGATGTTGAGAGAGAATGGATATTCTCATGAAAAACCATAATCGAGTCCAGGATCTGCCTCCCTGGCACAAAGCCATTCTGCTGAGGAGAGATCAAGTTAGGAAGGATACTCAACAATCTAGAAGTAAGGACTTTAGATATGATTTTATAAGAAGAGTTGCACAGACTTATTGGTCTAAGGCCGTCCATAGTATCAGCTCCTAGTTTTTTTGGAATAAGAGCTATGAAAGTAGCATTGAGCTCTTTGAGGATAGTTTTTGACCCAAAGAACTCCTTAACATCAGAGCACACATTTTTACCAGTAATTTCCCAGAAGTGCTGGAAGAAGAACATTTGAAAGCCATCCGGCCCTGGGGATTTTTCTCCTTCAAATGATAGAATGGCCTTCCTAATTTCAGCTTCCTTAGGTATAGCTTTAAGAAAAGAGTTACTCTGATTGTCCAAGATACTAGGAATACAGTCAAGAAGTTTTCTTTGATCCTCATGATTAAGATTTTGGTCCTTAGTTAGGAGGCCCACAAAGTACTCCATCATCTCCTTTCTAATTTCCTCTTCCTTAGAGATGATTCCTCTAGGAACTGCTAAAGAATGAATCTTGTTTGAGGCTTTGTGTTTGAGGGCCATTAGGTGAAAGAATCTAGTGTTCTTATCTCCAGCTTTGAGCCATAATGATCTAGATCTTTGTCTCCAGAAAGTTTCCTCTTTGGCAATTATATTGTGGTAATCCACAAGAACCTGCTACTCTTTAGATCTCAAATCCTCTGATAGTCCCTCTAATTGAATTTCCTCTTGAATTTCCTTTAATTCCAATTTAATTTTATCTTTGGTTTTGAAGATGTCCCCGAATACATTCTTGTTCCAATTTTTGATATTTTTCTTGACATTAGCCAGTTTCTTAGCAATAATGAACATTGCAGTACCTTCCACATCAATGTTCCACCATTCACTAATCTTCTTCTCTAGGTCAGGATGATCAAGCTAGATTTTTTCAAATCTAAAAGGACCATTTCTTTGACCATCAAAAGGAGAAAAGGTAAAAGAGATAGGGATGTGATCCGAACCTATTCTTGAGATGGAAGAGAGGGAGCAGGAAAGCTGAGTGTACCACTTTGGGTTGATCAACACTCTGTCGGGCTTGACTTGAATAAGGTCAACTCCCACTCTATGGTTAGACCAATTGAAGTTTATGCCTTCCAAATTGACGTCCATCAAGCCTTGTTTTACAATAAAGTCCATCAGATCCATCCTACTATCCACCTGAGATAAATTACCTCCAAACTTCTCTTCCTGCATCAAAGGAGTATTAAAATCTCCCATGATTTGGATATTTGAGTTGATATAGGTCTTCTTTACACTCTAAAGTTTCTTCCAGAGTTTGAGTCTTCCAGTTTTCGTATTTGGAGCGCAGACATTAATAATGATCCACTCAAACTTATCTTTAATACTTTGAACTTTCGCAGCTAGGAAGTTTTTGTCTTCTTTGATCAAATTACAGACTAAAGAAGCTTGGTTCCAAAAGATAGCCAGGTCCCCTGAAGCCCCATCCGAGCTACTACCCAAACAGGCTCCATTTTTCATCAATTTTGTTTTTTCAATTTTGTCTTTCGACATTTTAGTTTCTTGAATCAAAAGCATATTTAACTTGGAGAATCTAACTAAGTTTCTAACTACATCTTGTTTATGAGGACCATTTAGTCCTCTAACATTCCAAGAGACAATCTTCATTGTAAAATTTGTAAGCACACCTGCTAGATGGTGATCTGCCTTCCATCTGCAATATTCTAATTTGCTTCTTCTTCTCTTTGTGATTTTTCAGATTTTCTTCCTCTCTCATTCTTCGGAGATCCTATGTCTGGTTTCTGCTGGCCTCTTTTCAGAACACCAGGTTTTTGGCTACCTCCTTTCTTAGCTTTATTTATTGTTGAGTTCCCCATTAAGGTGTGCTCAGATTTCTTACCAGATAATTTTCCCTATATGTTTCCTGTTGGAGTTGTAGATCCTTTCTTTCCTGATTTTTTTTAAATTTTTTCCATTGTTTTCCAGGAGTTGTCCTTGCCCTCCTCCTCACCAATATTCAACCTACCCAAAGGTGAGGTCAAAGATTTAGTAGTAGGAACTAATGTCGGAGTTCTCATTTCTACTTTGATGTCCTGAGTGTTGTCTTCCCCAACTATCTTCTTTTCCCTACAACCCTCCTTGTTGAGAGTCTTCCGATCTTCCATTCTAGGGATGTTATCCTTCTCTTCAACTTTGATTTTTTCTCCTCTTTTGTCCTGTTTTGAGTTCTGACTCTTTGGTTCTTTAGTCTTTTCTTGATTGCTTTCTTCTACCAGGATGGGCTCTGTCTCCATCCGAGGCTCTTCTTTTTGGGCACTCTGTGAAAGGTTCATCTCCTTTTCTTCACTTTCCCTCATCTACTGTTCATCATTAGATGGAAGAAGAGACTTTAATTCCTCATTTTTCTTTTTCCATTCCATCCTAGCTCCTTTCGGCTGATCTTGCTCCTTCTTTTTCTCCTTGATTAGTTTCAGAGGGCAACGTTTCACCCAATGACTCAATTTTTTGCATTAAAAACACACAAAGCGCATTGACTCGTATTCAACTTCCTGGGTCCAGGTTTCCAACTTAGATTTTAGAGTTAAAACTTGAGGGATTTCTACATTCTGTTGAATATTCACACAGATCCTAGCATAAACTTGTCTTGATCTTGAGTCTGTCATAGGGTCTATAGACAGGAGCTCATCGAAAACACTAGCAAACACCATAAAGATATCCTTGTGCCAATATTCCATGGGCAACCCTGGAAGGCGGATCCAGACTGGTGCTGCCTTGAAAAAGCTATCATTATAATCTAGGCCTGTTGTCCATTTTTGAAGGGACAGAGAATGCTTCCCCATCATCCAGGGTCCCCCACACAGAACTTTGGATAAATCTTCTCCATTCGAAAACTCGAATGAAAAGAAACCTTTGGGCATAGCTGCTACATCCACTTGACCTTTCAGTTTCCATTTCTTTTCCACAAAGGACCTAACAATGTCTATATTCGATCTAGGACCCAAAAATTGTCCTACCAGAGAGGATGCCATTAGTGAGACCATATGGTCCATTATCTCATCAGGGATATCTATCCTAAAGACTCCTTTGTTAGGATTGTTTAGGGTATTAACTTTTGGGAACAGAGATTTCCCTGCAGGTTTGATACCAAAAAGACCCGCCCATTTCCTAGGAATCAAGGGCTATCCAGGTGCCTTACCTTCCACTGACTCAGACTCGTGCTTTGATTCTTTTTTGATATTTTCCTCTGATTCCAGAGCTGATTCGACGTTCTTTGTGGAGCCTAAGCCTGGCCCACCCTCCTTCTTCTCTGCACACAACAGCCCTTGCTCTGTAAGCTCTGCTTCCCTTGACAAGATTCCCCTTGCTGGCACAGGACCTTCTATAGATCCACCATCTCCCAGCTTTCCTCCATCTTCCAGATTCAAAAAAATCATTCCCATTCTTTTCTCCTCTCCCCCACTTGCTCTCTCCCATTCACTCTTCTTTTTTTTTTTTAAGCTTTCTGTACTGTTAAGTGTGGATCAGCAATTGTTTAACTCTCACTGTGGAGACACAAATTTTTCTCTGACAGTTGATACTGCTCTTGCTGCAAAGATTTTACCTTTCATTAATTTCCCTTATAAATAAAACTACCATGTATCAGTTATCCATGTGGACTTCAGGCTGTTTACCTGGCTAGCAATATTTAAGGTGCATGAGGGAGGGCCATTTTGGACAATAAACTAGTTTCTTCAAATGGCTATACCACTTGATTTCAATTGCGCACTGAGAAAGAATTTTCCATAAATAATAGTGAATTAATATCCCCCAATGGTACATAAATTAGCTAGTCAAACTTTAGACAGATATTTGTTTGACGTTCGACATAAAATGGTCTATTTATCAACCAGTCTGTGTCAAAATTGAGTGTCGTGGGTTTGGCATCCTGGTCGGATAGGTCAAACATTTTGACAGACATTGGTCTGACATTTGACAAAAAATAATTTATCTATCGACCATTCTATGAAAAAATTTAGTGTTGTGGGTTTGGCATCCTGGTTGGATAGGTTAAACATTTCGATATACATTGGTCTAATGTTCGACACAAAATAATCTATCTATCGACCATTATGTGTCAAAATTTAGTGTTGTGGGTTTGGCATCCTGGTCGTATAGGTCAAACATTTCGACAGACATTAGTCTAAAGTTTGACGGATAAAATTTTCATTTGTAGATATTAATTTCAACCAAGTGTGGTGTAGAACATTCAACCTTAAGTACGTTATGTCGAACGTTAGACTGGAAAAATAGCGACAAAATCATTTGTGGATCGTTCGACCAGTATTAGTAGAAAATTAGATGAAATAAAGGTAAAAAATTGACCTCAAATGTATTAGTGGGCTATTATAATGAAAGAAACAACTACACAATTCTCATACTTCATGCAATAATCTAGTCAACAAGACACCTAAAAACAAAGTATGTTTCAAAAAACTACTATTATGTACCTTTTTACACCAACTTCTAAATCCTAAGTGTTCATAATTACTCACTTCCACTACTAACATTAATGTATTAGGCAAAATCATGATTTACAAATTAAAATGCTTACTTTCCTTTATAATATCAAAGTTCCTATTTTTTGTAACTAATATAAGATGCAAGAATTCATGATAACATCCAATTCCTAACAATTCTTATAAAAAGACATACAACTCACAAGAGTATGACATCATCCATATTATAGGTTAATTTGAGCCCACTACACTTCCATTAGTATGACATGAAAAATGATTTTATGTGAATTACAGGTGATTTAGGAGTGATTACAATAATAAGGCATATTTTAACATTCCAAACTATAACATGCAATCCTTTATTTCAAATAGTAGTACCAAAATTCATCTTTTCTACCCCAATTCTAAAAAATGCAAGGTAAATAAAAGATGGATATAAAACATTGATATGGGAGGTGATTTCTTTCATGAGGGGAGAACATTTCCACATTTACTTTCCTAATCATGAAATTAAAACATTATAGATACTCAAAATTTACCCCTTTACATTAATGTACAGTTCTATAGGCAATCTTTCAGAAGACAACACAAATCTCTTTCATAAAATAAAAGTTACTTCTGATCATCAAAGGTCTAAGCTATATCATAGGATAATTTCCAACATAAAACTTACATACATGACATAATATACACCTCTTTTCAAGGAATATAACCTAAGACATATTTTATAATTCTACTATAATAGTTGTTAGTATTCAATTACCTAAGAAATATCCATACCCATAGAGAAAATCTAAGCAATTTAATCGTTAGTCTTCAAGTTAGGTTTCATCCCAAGCTTTACTTGTTAAACTAGCTACATTTCTATTTACACATCCAAAATTTGTATATCAGGCACACGGGGGCTTCACTTAGTGAACCTAGGTTATAACACGTGCGTTCGTGGCATACTAAACAATCCCCATATTTTGAAAACATATTGCCTTATATTCCTTTCTTGTCATTCCCTCCCAATACACAACCCAATTTTAAAACCCTCTATTTTCGGTTGGATATTATATGTATCATTTTTTTCTTTAGCATTTTTCATACCCCTTTTTATTTCTATCTTATCTTATGATAAAACTTTGTCTAGGTTTTAAGAAAAAATCTAGAGATTTTATTATAGCTAATTTATTTTCTAGCATGTATGTTTCACATGTGTTTAAACCTACAATTCAATAGGTTTTGTTGCAACCTTAAATTTTGGCAAAATTTAATGGTCAAAATTGTATTAAGTATTGATGAATGGTCTTCTCCCATATACATTTTTAGTCATCGCCATTCTTTTTTATTTGATTATGTCCCCCCATAGGCTAAAGCTACTAAATTTTTCTTTACCTAATGACCTATGAAAATCATTGTAACACACCCTTTCACCATATTTATCTATTTCTCCTACATTTGAATAGTAAGTAGCAAAATAATGAATTCATCGATATTTCATCGAGTTCCAAATAGTAAATGGCAGAATGGAAAATTTTTACTATTTCACAAGAGTTAGGTACCATTGAAGAGAAATAGGGAAATTCAAGAGGGGGATTTTATAGTAGAGAAATAATGAAATGATCGCTATTTTGTGAGTGGATATTTCTATTGTGGCGAAATGAAAAAAAATTGCTATTTCATTGGAGGCAAATTATGGCCTGACGAGATAGTGAAAATCTCCAATTAAGACAATTAAAGAGTTGGTGAAGCACATGTGCAAAGATGACTTGCGTTAAATGAAAATAGAACATAAAGATGGTGATTAAGATAAGATCAAATTTTGAATAGACCATAAGGAAAGATTTAAATTCAACGAAATCATGCCTTATGTGTGATAAATGTGAGGAATAATTCATTGAGGCAGAAAACAAAGTTGGTGTAGAAGATGGGTGTGCAGAAGATAAGTGTGCAGAGGCTTGAACAACATCAAGAAGCACTCAGGATTTGCAGCAGGAGATACCAATAAATTAAAAACTTCTTCCTTGAGCTGAATTTCTCTGTTAGAAAACTCCTAAGAAAAAGGAAATTGGTGAAAGTTTGGGGGTAAAAAATGAACCAGTTAGAAGACCCTTACAAAAAGATTTGTTAGAATCATTGTCTGGGTCAGAAGATACATGCACTAAAATAGATTTTCATGATGTATGGGAGGGTGTAGAGATGTAAAAATTTTACATACTGGTAGAGCTCTGATTTGGTATTTCTATAATAATAAGAACGAGAAAATTTTGCGCTCAAAACCATGGAATCTTGACTTAGCCAAATGTATAGTCCAAAATGTTTTCATTGATGTCAAATTGATTACTGTGTTAGCCATGCATTAAAACCTGAAACCCAAATGGTGAGGAGCACAAGTGGGGAACTAATCATTTTTTTACTAAGTCTTGCATAATAGAATGCTTCAACCGGAACATAAAAGCCCTCACTAAAATTGACAGAGAACAATTTAGGGTAGATTATAAGAGTCATGTCAAGAAATTTGGAAAAAGGAAAGTAGCATACTTCAGGAAGAGGGTTCAAAATAATAGACTCATGCCAATCGTAGAGAGTGAGTCATTTTCTACCCAAGGTTTCATGGATTTTTTTTAGAAAACTTATCATGGATGGTGTCAAGTTTTGGGAGATGATGCTGGAAGTAGAATGCCAATCGATTTAATGTTCATGTCAATGAGAATTAAGAACTAGGAAATTAATTTGGAATTTGATATTGCTTCTGAGATTGAACAATTAATTCATAACCAATTGGTAAATTGGAATAAGACAAGGGAGTTCAAACTCTATTCTTAATTTTATCATTTGATCTTGTTCTAGAATTGCAATGTTTTTAGAAATAGTTTAGAATTGACTACCATATACTACCAGGGTATCAAATTTCCTATTCAACAATGGTACCATGTATGGAACAGGGATAATAAATATTTTAATTACAAGATATTTCATGATTCTTTTGTTGTATGGATATTCAAATCTCTTGGCCATCATGTGGAGAGGTTACCTCTAAAGATAAGAAAAGTATTAAGGCCATTGGAATATAGTCTATAGAAAGGTCATACACATAACTTTCCCAGAATGGTTTTTCAGTGGAAACCATACTTTGATTAGAGTTTATGGATGCCATCAACCCCCCCTCCACAAATTTCCAATCTTTGTCCCAGAGAGGATTATGTTTCTAAAATTTCTTAGTGCTCGGTAGGATAAACTTATACCTTATCAAAAATGTGAGCGTACTTCTTCTCTACATCGGCTAGAGATGACTCCCATTCATCTTTAAGTGTTTGAAGTATAACAATTTGAGCAACAATATTAGTTTCCATTCCAATGATGGTGTCTAGTGAACTACCATCGAGGGTGTTGACCAAATCCTTGGCCTTCATCAAATGCCTTTGCATTGATTCAATGTGGGGAATCAAGATTGCTTGCAGCTCTAGAAGTTCCATCCTTCTCTTATTCTCTTCTCATCTTAGTTCTTTCTGCATCCCCATCAAGTGTTTCAACCTTGAGTAATAAACTTGTAAAGAACCAGGCTCGGTAGTGACATTTTTCATCTGCTCAGTCAGCTCAGTCTCAACAGACTCATCTTTCTTCCTTATATCCTTGATATAGTGGGAAATGGAACATAATTTGTGAAATATTGAAAGAATATGAGACAATTTAGTCTTAATATCGATAGAGGCCTTAGAAAGTGATACCTTATCAACTGCAATGTTGTTTAGTATTGAATCAATCATTTTCAGTTTCATCTTCCTCGAATGAACTTTCATCATGTAGTTGGTAGTGACTTGATTTGGATTTCACAATTGTTCCACTATTCCTTCTACTTGACTAATGATATCTTCTGCTTCATCCAGAGTGGCATATGGAAAAATCTCCTATAATACATCCTTGACAATTTCCAATACATTAGTATTTTTTCTCTTTTGAATTAATTTCTTCTACATTGCCTTAAGTGTCACCAATTCTTCATACTCAGTCATTTCATTATGGATCATAGTAGATAAGTCAAAATTTGGTAAAATGATCGGTTAGCTCATATCTACATATTTCGTCTTCTTTGATTTCTTCTTCTTTGCTAACACACTTCCACTTGGTGAATTATTTGGGGAATGTGATGCCTTTAGTGCATTAGATGTTGTCTCTGTTGTACTAATTCTATCTTTTTTCTCCTCTTGTTTGTGTTCTTCCTTATTTTCCTCTTGTTTCTCCTCTGCTTTGTTTCCTTGCGTAGTGTTCTCTTTTTACTCATCTTGTTGTTTCTTGGCTTCCTTCTATTCAATTTGTTCCTTTGGTTCATCTTTATCGAGCTCTTGTTGCTCTGCAATAGACTCAGTTGGGGGAACTGATTTAGTGTTCAGTGTTGATGGTTTCTCGATAGTTGTATCCTTCTCGGTTTCCTTCACTTCCCCTGTTTCCTTTTCCTTCTTTGTTTCCTTTTCCTTTTCTACTCCTTTTCCTTTTTTGCTTCCTTTTCTTTCTTTGTTTCTTTGTTCTTTTCTTTCTCTGTTTCATTTTCCTTCTCTTTCTCTATTTCCTTTGGTTGATCAGTTGCTACTTGTTTTGTTTCCTTTTGTGGTTCAGTGATTGCCTCCTCTATATCCATAGTTGTAACACTATCACCTTGATTTGTGTGATAATCTTGTACTTTTTCCAATATAGGTTGTGTATGAATGGATCAGTAGTATACTTATCACTTATATTCATTGGTTTTGTATCAGTGTCCTTGATTTCCATAGCATCTTCATCTTGTGATATATCATCTCCTGGATCCTTGTCAGTAATATATTCAATAATAACTTCATCAGTTTCAATTGTCAAATCAAGTTGATCATTCTTACCTTGATCATGTTTGACAATTTCATCGGTTACGTTATATTTTTATTGCTTATCTTGAGATTCAATATCTTTGATGTTGAATATCTCTCTCCATTTTGCATCAGTTTCTAACTTTCTCAGTAGTGCTCTCAGTATTGAGTCCTAGTCTAGTTTTGTCTTTCACTTGTCTCTAACCTTTAATCTATCGAATGATCTCAGTGTTTCTTCATTTCTCTTTAGTACCTCATTGGCTTATTTTTTTGATTTTAGTTCTCTGGCTAATCTTTCAGCTTCAAACTTCAGTGCTTGATTCTCAAATTCTTTCCTGGTCAACTCTAGATTTGATCTAACTAGTTGATCAGTCATATTATAGTGTACTTGTGGTATCCTCATGATCTCATTTTATTTCTCAAATATTCTTGTCTTAAACTATCTTTTATCTTCTTCAGCTGATCTCAATGCATCTTCAACTACTTCCTTAGAGTCAAGTATCTCACTCATTCTCAATTCTTGTACTTCTTGATCTATTTTTGCAAAGTTCAATTTCTTAGTGAGTGTCTTGTTCTTTTCCACGAGTTCTGCAATGGCTGAATCAGCTTCATCACTCAGACTACTTTCAGATGATGTCTCAAGAGTATCAACATGCTCTTGTGTGGATTTTAGTTCACTACACAACTTCTTTCTCACTTTTAAGGACTTTTCTAACTTGCTTTTCAGATCTTCAATCACTTCTTGTGCACTCTCCAACTCAAACTCGAGACTATAAATCTTCTTAGATTGCTTGTAACTTTTCATAGTCACGATATTTACTCTCAAGTGGTTAAACCTTTATTTCAAGAGTCCAAGCTCTGATACCGATTGTTGGGTTAATCTATGGAAAGGTAAGTGCTAAGAGTAGAGGGGTGAATCAGTAATTTAAAAACTTTTAACTACTATTCTTTACTCTTCACTAAACTGAATATCATTCATAAAAACATTGAAAAGCATAAAAAGTAAAGCAGAAAACCATTACACATAACTCCATGATTTTTGGTCATGCAGAAATCCTTTGTTAGAGGAAAAAGCTACGGTGGAAATGACACCCACAATCCTTCACTACTATAGTATAAAGATTTCTCGGTTAGAGCGACAATGTTAGCTACTTCTGATAGCTTACCCTGTTAGGGGTACAAAAAGACTTATGAAGTCTACCTTGTTAAAGGATTTTATAATCTCTCATCTAAGAGATGTACCTGGTTAGATGATTTACAAAGTAAGACCTGTAAGGGCCTACCCATTGAATGGGATTTCTACTCTCCTAACTATTACAAAAATGTCTGCAAGTATGCATCAACCATAATGTTGTTCAGACTCTTTATGCTCTATAAGTGCATTACCTCATTCTACACTCGGTAACTTATCTATTCTGCACCTTAGAAATTATGCATTCTAACTCCTTTAGCTATGTTTTTGTAACTAATTTTTTCCCTGCAATTTTCTCCATCATCTGTCATCTTCATGTTATGTTCCTTTTATATGATCTTAAGGCAGTTAACCTAAATTTGATCATTCTTCTTCTACAGTGGAGTTGAAGCGGTGCAAGGTTGGTTTCATTCCCAACATATTTATTATACTTGTCTTTCATTGGTTGAGTTGCCTCGTGATCATGTGCAATCCCAATGTTCTACCTAACTTCTGCCTTGAATATTGTAAATGCTTTCCTGCTCAATGTCTAGGTTCAATGTATCAAATTTGAATTGTTATGTCAGCTCTGGTATATTTGGTAATGTGCTTTGATCTTTCTTGGTGACATAATCTCTTCTATGTGACTTGGTGACTAACACTGATCGGTAACTATCACTTCTTAACCTAGTGTTGATAACTATTCGGTGCTCGGTGTCTTTGATACTCTTCTTTATCAACTGTCTTTCTTAGTGTATTCTTCTTTTTACCGATTATCTTCATTGACTATCACGACTTTGACAAAACTAATGACAATAAACTATCTTATAGGAGTATCAACTTGGTCAAGCAAGAAATAGGATTTTGTAACATTATCAATTGTTGAATCAGAATACATTAAAGCATCTTCATGTCGTACTCAAATATTATAGATGAAACAAACTTTGAAGGATATAGGGATAACTTTTGATGAGCCAATTTTAATCATATGTGATAATACTAGTGCTATAAACATTTGGAAGAATCTAGTACAAAATTCTAGAACAAAACATATATCTATCAAATATCACTACTTGAGAGAGAAGGTATTAGAGAAGGAGGTTAAACTTGAGTTGTTAGAATAATTGAGAGGGGGGGGGGGGGGAATCAGTGGCCTCAANCTAGAACAAAACATATATCTATCAAATATCACTACTTGAGAGAGAAGGTATTAGAGAAGGAGGTTAAACTTGAGTTGTTAGAATAATTGAGAGGGGGGGGGGGGTGAATCAGTGGCCTCAAAAATTAATCCAATAATTCAACCAAAATTATATCACTATATAATGCTTCTAGTTATCTTCATTCCCACAAGATGTATGCCTTTAAATATTCTTAACAAATACATATATTGCTCAGTGAATGTATTATTTATCCTTTTCTAGCTTTTACCAAATATCAGTAAATAAAATTGGTGTTTACCGACCAATCCTGTTTTAGTAATGTGTAAAGAAAAACATCAAAGTAATGAACCATATACACATTTCACACATGGATTTTTAATGTGGAAACCCTGTTAGGAGAAAAACCACTTGGGATGGGTAACCCAAAATTTTCACTCTTCTGAAGTGAGCTCGGTGAAGAGCCAACCCTGTTAAAGGTTACAAACACACTGTTAAGTGTGACATTGTTAGAGGATTTAAAACCATTGGTTAGTATTTTGACCTTAGGAATTCACTATGCTGTCAACAAGAAAAAACCTTTTGATACTCTTGAGTATCTCAATACATTAAGGACTGTTAAATCCCACTCAGTTAAGAGCTTTTCTAAATTAATGGTTAAACTAAAACAGTAAATGATCTGTTCATTAATACAAATTTAACTTTTAGATTTTTAGATCTATTGTAAGTCCATAATAACTCTTCCGATCAAAGTTCTCTTCAATTCCTTTACTCCCCTTCTTTCTGCTCGGTGAATGTTGTTGCTTCTCTGTTGCTCGGTGTCTGCAGAATTCTTGGCTCTGTTCTTCAGCCTGTATGATCAGATCTGCATGAATCATTCTATCTTCACTAGAATCATATTCAGCATTCCTCTTTTGATAATGAATTACTTGTCTCTTTATATAGACATGATTTCACCATTTTACTGTTCTTGTCTTTCTTGTTCTAGACATAGATAGCTTTATTGATCTGCAAATCTTGCCATGCATTGCTTTAATCATTTAAAGAATAACTTTAGTTTGTAGAGTTCTCCTTGACAACTGTGAATAAAAATCTTCTTCTTATCCTTAGTTCAACTGGTCGATGAAAACAAATCAATCAATCAGTTAACTCTAATTATAGCTCCTGCTAGCTAAGTGTTTTGTCGTTTCCTAACTCCAATTCTGATCGGTGATCAATTCTTAGTTTTCTCAGTCATTGACTCTAGTTGTCCTCGAGAATTACCTTTAGTTCTACTCGAGGTTCACTTCATTTATGCTTGGTGTTGCTTGATATACACTATGATTGCTCAGGGTTCTCTGTCTGTCGGTGTGCATTGTCCATTGGTGTTTACTGTCACTCGGTGTACACTGGCTTTTTATGTTTACCGATAACATAAAATTTATCTCTTTGGTTTCTTGAAGTCTATGACAATATGTATATGACCAATCAGATTATATCAAGTTGACATCAATGACAATACAATACATTAACTGATTTAATGTCTTGCATTTACTTTCTGCAGCTCGGTGATCATGAACTTAATCATATTCAAACATTCAATTAGTTATAGTTCATCAATCTCTCCCTTTGGTATTGATGACAACATACTAACACAATATGGAATATGCCAAATGATACCAAACTTATTGTTTTATAACCAATTCAAATATCTGACTCTCGGTAAGCTCTTCTAGCTTTGATTTGATTCTTGCAGAGTGCTCTCTTCATTCCCTTCAATGGATAGGTGTAGCAGTTCTATCTCTCCCTTTGTTGTAGAATTTCTTCTCCCTTTTTTGGATAGATATGCAGTGTGATCTTTCTTCAATTCTCTCCCTTAGATGGATTTTTATTTGAATCTTTCTTTGGATCTTTGCTCTCCCTTTGACTGATGTTCTTCTCCCTGATAGATATTTCAATATTGGATATCTCTCTCCCTTTGGATATCTTTCTCCCTTTCGATGATCATGAAAGATATTTCATACGGATATATTCTCTCCCTTTGACAACAATGCCAAACAAAAATATATCCTTAAATTCTTCAGTCCATTAGGAATACATCTCTGTAGTAGCTAACAATATCTCTGGTGTTCGGTGTAGATAAGTACCTTCTTGTACTTGATATATCATTGCAGTCCATTTCTTCTCTTGCATCAACATGATTGATCTTCTGATAATGTGTAGGCTGATGCAGCTTCCTAGTCAGCTTAGTGACCATTACACAAGGGTCGGACCCCTAGTCTCTTCCTTAGGTACTCAAATGTATCTTTTGGTAATGGATTTGTGAATATGTATGCTAATTTTTCTTTGCATTGAACATATTATAGTAGCACTTCTTTCTCTTGTACCTGTTCCCTTAAGTAATGATACTTAATAGAAATGTTCTTTGTCTTTGTATACATCACATGGTTTTTTGAAATATTGATAGCACTTGTATTATCATAATAGATAATTACTGGTTCAAGAATATCCATGTTCATACCTTTCAACAGTTGCTTGATCCATGCAATGTTAGAGCAATTTGCAACATCAACCACATATTCTACTTCTGCAGTTGATTGAGATATGCATCCTTTCTTTTTACTTATCCATGCGACAAGTCTATCACCCATTAAGAATGCTCCTCCTGCTGTTCTCTTTCTATCTATCATCTATGTTTTCAGCCCAATCAACATCTATATAAACTTGTAGCTCAAATTTTCTTTCTTTATTATACCACAAGCCATGGTCTTCAGTATTCTTTAGATATCTCAAAAATTCTTTTGACAGAAGTCATGTGTGATTCCTTGGGATTAGCATAGAATCTTGCAACTATTCCAACTGCATGTGATATATCTGGTCTTGTGTGTACAATATACATTAGCTTGCCAATCATAGATCCGTATAAGGTCTAATTTACCTCGGTTGACTTGTTTTCCTTTGTCAATTTGCATTTGGTTTCCATAGGTGTTCCAACTAGTTAAGAGTCCTCCATTTTGAATATCTTCAAAATTTCTCTGATGTATTTGGATTGTGTGATATAGATGCCTTCTTCCTGTTGTAGAATCTGTAGACAAAGAAAAAAATTGATTGCTCTAAACATTGACATCTCAAACTCTTTGCTCATTTCATCAGCAAATTATTTGCATAGCATATCATTACCTCCAAATATGATATCATTAACAAATATGTCAGCAATCATAATGTTATCATTAGTATCTTCTTTTAAATACATATTACTATTATCACTTGTTCTTACAAATCCAATACTTATGAGATAAGAGTGAAGTCTTTCATACCATGCTCTCGGTGCTTGTTTCAACCCATACAAGGCTTTGTGTACTCTACAAACCATGTTCCTCTTGTTAGGATCTACAAACCCTTCAGGTTGTTCAATGTATACCTCTTCTTCTAGTATTCCATTCACAAATGCAGATTTTACATGCATTTGGTATACTTTGAATCCTTTGAATGTAGCATAAGCAAGTAGTATTCTTACTCCTAGTCTAGCAACGGGTGCAAAGGTTTCTCCATAGTCAATACCTTCTTCTTGTGCATACCCGTTGCATACCAGTCTTGCTTTGTTCCTTGTGACTTTTCCATTCTCATTCAGTTTGTTTCTGAATATCCATTTGGTACCAATGACATTTTCGTCACTCGGTCTAGGTACTAATGTCCATGTTATGTTCTTCTCAATCCGTTCAATCTCTTCATTCATTGCACTAACCCATTCTTGATTTTTAAGTGCAGTATTGACATATTTAGTCTCAAAATCACAAATCAAACATCTAGTGTTTAGTGACTTACTTCTTGTTCTCATTCCATCTTTGTTGTCTAATATGATTTGGTCCTATTGATGGTGTCTTATGACATACTTGGAAAGTACCGGTTCAGATCTTTGTTCATCATTTTGATCATCATGTTGACCTTCATTTTGATCTTCATCATCGCTCAGTTCAACATTGTGAGCATTTTCCTGATTTTTGGTGTGTGCAGCATGTTGCTCGGGTGCATTGTTTTATCGCTCGGTAGCAATACACTATTGCTCGGGAAGAGTGTAAGGTTATTCACTGTAGACAAATCTATTGTAATCTTCCAGTTCCTTTCTGCATTCCTCATCAGTTTTCTCAACAAATTCATCCACTTTGACATTTGCACTTTCAATGATTTTTTTAAAGGATTTTTTAAGACATTTATAAGCTTTGCTTTTGGTAGAAAAACCTAGAAATATTCCTTCATCACTTTTGGACTTAAGCTTTCAATTTCTATCATCTTTCAATATATAACATTGACTTCCAAAAATTCTGAAGTAACTTACATTAGGTGTGTATCCACACCATAGCTCATAAGGTGTCTTATTGGTGTCTTTCTTCAATTGAACTCAGTTTAATGTATAGACAACAGTACTTACAACTTCTCTCCAGAATGTTTGTGTGATGCCTTTTCAATCATTAGTGTTCTGGCACAATAAAAAATTGATCTGTTTCTCCTTTCAGCAATCCCATTTTGTTGTGGTGTTCTCCATGCATAAACTTGTCTTGTAATTCCATGTTCATTACAAAAGTTAGTGAATTCATCAGAAATAAATTATCCTCCTCTATCTGATCTTGGAAATTTTAGTTCCTTTCCACTTTGTTTTTCAACTATAGCTTTATACCATTTGAACATCTTAAATGCTTCTAATTTCTCTTTTAAGATCACAACAGTCATCATTCTAGAGTAATCATCAACAAATAGAATGAAGTATCTATCACCATAATAGCTCTTTGTTCTCATGGGTCCACATAATTCAATATGGACTAATTCTAGAATAACATTAGACATGTAGGTTTTTCCCTTGAAACTAGACTTTGTCATTTTACCTTTTTGACAATTCTTACACATGACATGGTCGGGCTTTGACATGCTCGGTAAGCCTCTTACTTTTCTTTTCTTGCTTATCCTAACCATGTTGTCAAAATTCTAACCAAATGTCTTCATTTCTAGCCAATAAACAAGTGGTCTCAATCTTATCAAGATAGAATAGGTTACCTTTTGTTTGTTCACCAGTATCGATCAACCTTCATGTTTCATTATAGATCTTTGCCTTTTTGTTCTCAAATGCTACTCGGTGTCCTGTGTTATTCAGCTGTGAAACACTCAATAGATTATAGATAAGTCCCTTCACCCAATATCCATTTTCACATATGATCAGATTATTCAACATAATCGTTCCTTTACCTTCAATTGGACAAGGTGAGTCATTACCCATCCTAACTAATCCACCATTATAATATTCAACAGTTTCAAACTTTCCTTTATCTCCAGTCATGTGGTGAGTACAACCACTATTAATAATCCAGACATCATTTTTACTAACCTTAGATATGAGTGCAGTTTCAACATACCTTTCTTCTTTGTCTGAATCATCCTTCATAGCAATAAATACCACCTCAATATCTTCATTAGATTCCGTGTCATTATTTTTAGCTTTGTCATCAGCCAGGTAACAAGCCTTCTTGCCTTTGTCCGTGTAGTCTCGGTTATCTCTTCTGTTAGAGTGTCAGTTGCTTTTGTAATCTCGGTCATCAATTCTATCAAACTTCCTTTCATAAGATCTGTCATTGTTTCTTTCATCTTTTCTCCTGTTAGGGCATCTAGCAGCAAAGTGTCCAATTTCTTTGCAATTGAAATAGACCTATGGCAATTTACCTTTGTGTCTACCTTTGCCTCTTTGCAATCTTCTATCCATCAGTGCTTCAATTTCATCAAGTTCTTTTTCATCACTATCACTTTCACTATCATTTCTCATAGTATGTTTATGACTTGATTTACTTCTTTTCAAAGAGGATTTGAATGCAGATTCAATAGTTGGTAAGACACTATTGTCAAAGTGATTCATCTCAAATGAAATAAGTCAACCAATCAAACTATATAGAGTAACATTGTTATTTTCTACTGCTCTCATTTCTTGAATTGTAGATAATCTAATAGCATAAATACACAGTAAGGTTCTCAGAATTTTACTTACCACTGTTTCTTCTTCAAGTACACCTCCTACTCCTCGGATAGCATTAACAACCTCATTGATTCTGCTACTGTACTGAGTGATGTTTTCTCCTTCTTTCATTCTTAGGTCATCAAACTTTCCTCTTAGGATTTCAGCCTTATCTCTCAACACATTTTTATCTCCTCAATGTACTAGCTTGAGTTTGTCCCACATTTGCTTTGCAGTGGTGCATGATTTGACATCTTCAAATTCAGCATCAGAGATGAAGAAGCAAGTTCTATCATTATAGTATTGTGTTCATGTTTCTCTCTTAATTGACGAATTGTCAGAGGTCTAGTAGGTAAAACAAATTCAATATCTAAGTACTATGGGACATCATTTCCAATACCTCATAGGTGGAGTCTCATCCTGATTTTCCATGATGCAAAGTTGTCATTATTCAACTTAGGCACATCCCTTTTACTCATCTTTTGATCTTTAGCTTGAGTCTTGAAACTCTCTTCCAAGCACACAAGATCTGATACCAATTGTTAGAATAATTGAGAGGGGGGAGGGGGGGTGGGGGTGAATCAGTGGCCTCAAAAATTAATCCAATAATTCAACCAAAACTTATATCACATATATAATGCTTGTAGTTATCTTTAGTCCTACAAGTTATATCCCTTTAAATATTCTTAACAAATATATATACTGCTCGATGAATGTACTGTTTATCCTTTTCTAGCTTTTACTGAATATTAGTAAATAAAATTAGTGTTTACCGACCAATCATGTTTTAGTAATGTGTAAAGAAAAACATCAAAGTAATGAACCATATACACATTTGACACATGGATTTTAACGTGGAAACCCTGCTACGAGAAAAACCACTTGGGACCGGTAACCCAAAATTTTCACTCTTCTAAAGTGAGATCGGTGAAGAGCCAACCCTGTTAAAGGTTACAAACACACTGTTAAGTGTGACCTTGTTAGAGGATTTAAAACCATTGGTTAGTATTTTGACCTTAGGCATTCACTATGCTTTCAACAAGAAAAAAACCTTTTGATACTCTTGAATATCTCAATAAATTAAGGACTGTTAAATCCCACTCGGTTAAGAGATTTTATGAATCAATGGTTAAAATAAAATAGTAAATGATATGTTCATTAATTAAACTTTAACTTGTAGATTTTCAGATCTATTGTAAGTCCATAATACCTCTTCTGATCAATGTTCTCTTCAATTTCTTTGCTCCCCTTCTTTCTACTTGGTGAATGTTGTTGCTTCTTTGTTGCTCGGTGTTTACAAAATTCTTGGCTCTGTCCTTCAACCTGTATGATCAGATCTGCATGAAGACTTCTATCTTCACCATAATTATATTCAGCATTCCTCTTTTGATAATGAATTCCTCTTTTGATAATCATTTTATTGTTCGTGACTTTCTTGTTCTTGACGTAGATAGCTTTCTTGATCCGCAAATATTGCCAAGCATTTATTTAATCATTTAAAGCATAGCTTTAGTTTTATTATGTAGATTTTTCCTTGACAACTGTGAATAAAACTCTTCTTCTTATACTTATTTCATTTGGTCGATGAAAACAAATCAATCAATCAATTAACTCTAATTATAGCTCCTACCAGCTAAGTATTTTATCGTTTCCTAACTCCAGTTGTCATCGATGATCAATTCTTAGTGTGCTCGGTCACTGACTCCAATTTTCCTCAGGAATTATCTTCAGTTCTGCTCAGGGTTCACTTCAGTTATGCTCAGTGTTGCGGTGCTCGGTATACACTGTAACTGCTCGGGGTTCTCTGTCTGTTAGTGTGCACTATCCGTCGATGTTTACTGTCACTCGGTGTACACTAGATTTTTATGTTTACTGATAACATAAACTTTATCTCTTTGGTTTCTTGAAGTCTATGACAATATATATGACCAATCAGATTATATCAAGTTGACATCAATGACAATATAATACATTAACTGATTTAATGCCTTGCATTTACTTTCTGTAGCTCGATGGTCATCAAATTAATCATCTTCAAACATTCAATCAGTTATAGTTCATCATGAGTATGTGCCTACAAAGGAGAAGATTGTAGACATTTTCATAAAACCATTGTGCAAGGATACTTTCATGGGGGAAGTTGGGCGTTCTGCCCCTTGCTAATGTTCAGTAATGCATATGTGTGTGCATTGGTCTAGTGAATTTCATACTTATTATTTTATGGATCAATGCTTGGAAACTTCTTCTTAGGGGGAGAAGAGTAATTTAGTAAGGGTGAATTTGGCCATTCGTCATTATTGTCAAAGGAGGAGGAGCACAAAGAACTTTGATGCTGATATCTTTTGATAGCGAGTTGTTTGATTTGTTATTGATGAATGTTTCCATCAATGACAAAGGGGGAGATTTTTGGAATGTGAAGTTGATGTTTTAATTGTTGTTGTCATTAAAGGTTTTCATTGATGTCAACATATCATATGAATAGATTCAGATTGGTTGTTTAAATGCTTCAATTGAACTGTGTACTGGATGATGTGCTTTAAATATTTACTCTTATATATGTGAATGTTGATTCCATTTTTTGTGCAACATATTGTTGATTGTTAATTCAAGGGTTCAATCCTATCTTAGAAATTTTACTTGTGCTTCTTTGGTTGATGCATTTGTAACATATAGATTTGATCTGTTGGTACTGAAGATCTCAGGTGATGGTGTAGCATGTTGTTATGTGCAAGGCATTTGTTGTATTGATCGAGGCGGTCCACATTTCATTCCTTACCACCATGAGAATGTTTCTGTGTGACCTATTTCAAATTGGATTGGGCCGACCTTATCATTGGTTGTATGCTTGCTTGCAAGTGTATGTGAAGTGAATGAAAATATCACAAAGGAAGATCTATGTGTTGATGTACATGCAAGTTGATGCAATCATTAGCAGACTGTTATATCATTTCTGTATTACAGAGTATCAGTGACAATGACTTCAGTGGTGGATTCAACTTTCATTCTTATATTCTGACAGTGAGCCCATGTTAGCAGTGGGCCTATTGGCAATGATTCTATTTGTATCAGTTGTTAGAATTTCTTATTAATGGGTAGTTAGCCCAATCGATAGTGAGCCAAACAATAGTATGCCCTTGTAAAAATTACCTCAATAGGTGTCACCTTAATCGGTGTTCATTTCAAGAGAAATATTTTTCCTGTGGTTTTTCCTAGTTTGTATTTCCACATAAATTCTAGTGTTCATCGTGTTGATGTTTTTGTGCTTTCATGTTTTTATCAGTTATAAGTTTCTGATTGATTTAAGCATTTACCAAATTAAAGTAAGAGAAGAAAATTGTTTGTTTATAACTGATTCAACCCCCCTCTCAGTTATTCAGCTTTTTCAACAAACATTAGCAATGACAAGAGAGAGAGGGGAACCCAAAGCCACCCCATCGACCTACTCATAGAGCACATCTTGGAAGGAGAAAAATGTTGATCTTAGGCAAATCTTGACAAGGGAGGAAACTTTTTCATTAGATTTTATCTTGACAGTATCAATGGCATCAGGAATGAGGATCATAGTAAAGAGTGAGACCCCACCAAAGCTCACGAAGAGATCATAGTCCTCCAACCTTTTATCCTTGTTAAAATCAATGAAGTGTGTAGAATCTTTGATGAAGGACTCAAATCTTCTTGTTAGAGGGTTGATTAATTTAGCAAGGTACAAGGCCAACTTGTAGTCGAGGGAGCCTATTGTGTGAACAATGGGCCTAACAAGAATTCCCTCTTTGTGGATTTTGGGAGCACTGTAGATTCAAGGTGTAACCTCTTTTAGAGGAAGCAAGTACTTCTTGGTTTTGATATCAAAAGAGGAAGAGGACATTGTTGACTTGACCTTTCTTAAAATCTTGGAGCATGGGTTGTGTGACAAGATTTTGTAGTTATCAGTATCTGAGAGAAGGTCAAGCATTTTGGAGACATAATCTGGCTTGCTCATCACAACAATGACATTTCCTTTATCCGCTTTGACAATGACTCGGTCATTGTTGCTCCTTAAAGTGTTGACAACCTTAAGTTGGGACTTGGGAATGTTGCACTTTGGGGGTTCAACATGTTTGAGAGAAATGACACAATCTTGTCTAACTTCTTCGACAATGTCAACATGAAGAGATCGAATCATATTTTAAATATTTATTAGGGAATTAACTCGAGGAATGGTATGGGGAGAAACAATGAAGTTGAGGCCACATTTAAAAAAATTAAAAGAGAGGGTAGACAATTATTCTATATTTAAACAACTTGCATTAATTATGCCTACTACAAAGAAGCTATAATTTCTACCTAAACTTAGGAGAAACTAAACTACAGTTTGAACTTCCTCATGCATACTAAAAAAGAGACTTAACATGCAAACACCTTTCAAGCTACATAAATCAATAATAGGAATTAATTTTTGTTTGTAAAATCTGAATTTGAAAGAGTCTCTTCCAACTGTAATTGTGATAGTGATGATTTTGATTTGTAACTACTTCATAACATATAATACAAATTTATGTTTTGGTGTTATATCTTGTCTTTGAAGATAAGTAATTATTATTTTTATTTTGTCAATAAAACATTTCTAAATTATATTGGATTTATTAATTGTATATTGAAGAATTTTGACTGATAATTATTTTCATGAATTTTATATGTTTATATTTAATTAAATATATTAATCAATTATATTATAAATAATTATTTAGAAATATTATTAATTATTTAATGATTAATATGATAATATAAATGTTATTATTATTTCAAAAAATATATTTTATAAGTGGAGGAATTTGTAATATATTTCTGCTTTGATTTCTTGCTTTAATGTAAATACTTAGATTAAATAACGTATAAGCTTTTTTAAATACAACACTTCAAAAGACACAAGTGCAAAAGAAAAAGCTCTTGAAGAATTGTTATACAAACAAGCATAGACTTAACATATTTATGCTCTTTTCTGCGCAATTCAACTAAAATTGCCAACAATATAACATATCTCATATTTAAAATATTAAATTTATAATATAGTTACCAATCTACAACTTCTTTATTAGTGTAAGTTGGTGATTTAACTATTGTTTTCATTTCTTTCACTAACCCAAATTTGTGTAAAAAAGATTTCATTCTTTTACACATCTATATATGTGAAAGTAAAATATAAAGTATTTAACAACTATCAAAATATATAATTCATGAAAAGCTATTTAATGTGCATTCAATGTGCATTCAATCTGGTGGAGTGGTTATTGCTTAGATCGCCTTATTAGAAGAAATATTCTTGGTTATTTTATTTTATTCCCTTCACTAGTTTGGCGTCCTGGTTGGTTGAAGTGTAATTCTGTAATTCTTTGAACAACTTGTTGGCTGAAATTCTATCTATACTTTCTCATTTGGATGTTCACTGCTGGACGCTATTGGGACCTTCTACTTCGCTCTCCTCGTCTTGCCAATCAAAACTTGTGCCTTTCCACAGTATTACAGTTACTGGTAACACTGAAACCTTCCTGGAAACATACTGTTTGCTTGAATATTAGAGTACTAAATTTGACAAATATAAAAGGGGAAATTAACTATAAGGTGTAAGATAAATTTAGATAAATAGTTGATCAGAACCAAATTCAAGTTAGTGAATCCTCAATGTACCAAATTTAGTGCGAGTTTTTATTTTATTTGATTTTGTTTTTTATGTCAAAATTCGGTTGAATAATAATCATTAAACTATCATGATCAAGTGATGAACAAGTGGTGTTACTAAGCTTTTTAATACACAACTCAGTATGTTTAAACTCAAAATGAATTATCAGATTTCTCAAAACGAATTATCATATTTCAGTTGGGATAGGATTGAAAACAAAACTGTATTAGTAAGAGTTAAAACGGGTGCACTTTGTTCCTCCATCTGTACAAATTGGGAGTTAAGAAAATCATAGATATAGATATTAGAGACAGAAATTGAGTTTATATTAGTGAACAACCAATTTATGTTCTCATAGTTTATTTTCGCATTATTATAATCAACGTCTTTGTATTAGTATATATTTTCAGCTTTTGATATAAGTTATATGTTGGCATATGATTATAGACTACAAGTTTATGTTTCATTTATAAGTGGAATACGTGCTTTAATGGG
>MU228135.1:2415927-2434588 GCA_018584345.1 Thuja plicata | reverse complement strand
GTCTCTGCAACTTCCATCAAGATTTGGGTTCAAAGCACACCACGGACCTCGTTCTGCGGCCTGAAATTTCTAATCTTTGCCAGACTTGGGGGTCTAAAGTACTCTGTAAATGGGTTACTCTAGTTGTAATTGGGTTTAGACCTACAACTGTTGTGCATATAGGCTGTGTCTCAGTACTGTGCTCTGTAATTAGGAATACGCTGCATATGGGCAATGCCTGACTGCTCTGTAATTAGGATTACGCTGCAGAATGGGGGTAAAACTGCTCTATAGATAGGTCTGATTGGACTGCTCTGTAAAAAGGGGTTTTTTTCGAGATGATTTGTAACTGGATTCTATCCATGGACCTTATATTCTTCCTGTGAGCTCTGTCAGCAACTTTATAACCAGAATTTGGCTCAAGACTCTGTTTTGAGGAGGTATGCCTGGACTGCACTATAATAAAGACTTTTAGATTGTTTTGTAAATAAGTTGTGTCCAAATAAAAAATAGAGCTCCTATTTAAGTGTATTTTCTACAAACAGGTGTTGGTCAACCATTACTGGAAGTGGATTTGACTTCTTATGATGGACTTTAAGTCCAAGAATATTTTGTAATGAAGTTTCAGTCTTAAACTAAGCTATAGGTGGCTTGACCCTAAGATCACTTTTAAAAGGGTTTAAAATATTGCTTCATAAATAGATCTTATAATTAAAGTGTTGATCTAATATTAATTTATAAATGGATTCTAGTAGAATTAGCTTGATCTAAAATTGTATTTTAATGTAACATTTGTTTAAATAAACTTTGGTTCAAAATTATATTATAATTGTTGGGATTTATGTGTTATACATCTTGCAAATCTTAATTTTTCGTTTATTTAATTATTTACATCAATCTAAAGTGACATTAATAATATCTTATAATTTGACAATTTATAATTATGTTTTGTTTAAGAGGTAATGCAAATGGGTTCTATCCATGGACCTCATATTTTGTCTAAGAGACCTTTTGCAACTTAACATTTATATTTTGGTTGAAGACCATGTCTTCACGAAGTATGCATGGACTCCATTCCAAACTCTGGGAACCCATTCAAAACTATTTTATATATCGAAGTGCCAATCCACCATTCCTTCGTAAGGGGATTAAACTAAATAATTTTTTAGTACAAAAATTATTTGTAAATAAATTAAAATTTTATATGAAATTTTTTTCATTTAATTCAAAACCATTTTTTCAAAGTATTGAATACAAAACAACATTGATGTGCTTTATGATGGAGTTTCAACCAAAAAATACTTGGTAATAAAGTTGCAGCCTTAAACTACTTCATATTGAGACTTTGGTCCAGATCACTTTTAAAGGGTTTAAAATATTGTTTCACAAATGGATCATTGATCCAAGATTAATTTATAAGTGGATTTTTGTCTTATGTAAGAAGTTATAAAATTGTATTTCAATGTAACATTTGTCTAAATGAATTTTGATCCAACACTATATTAAAATTGTTAGGATTAGATGTGTTATACATGCAAGTCTTAATGTTTTATTTATTAGTCCCTACCCGTATATGCAGGGAACTGATGTTTTTAGTAGAGCAATTGTCTATTAATTTTTTGGAGGAAGGGAATTTTTTTGGGTAAAAGTGTATAGCTTTTATATAGTATGGGACATAAATTTCAACAATGTAGATCACAATTTGCATTTGTTCTTGTAACCGATCGTTCATAATAAGAAGGTATCAGAGAAAGGTTTTGTGCAACCTAGGGTTTTCTTGTGGGGTGGCGGAAGAGAGCATCTGACCTACAACTACTGAAGATTGTGAAAATGACCAAGAGGAATGCTAGAGGTGGAGCAAGGAATGTAGTTCCAACTATCTTGGATTTGTTGAGACAAATCTCTGCTAGATTGGAAGTGGTGGAAACTGCTCAAAGGAGAGGAAAACATATAGAAGATGCAAGTGATGAGGAAGGATAAGAGTAGAATCATGATCAAGCAAGGGAAGGAGAGAACAAAGAGGCGCAACTAGAGTTGAATCATGAAGAAGAGAGGTTCGTTAGAGCCTTGACTAATGTGAATAAGAGACCTCATTTCAATCCACCTGATTATCATGGAAACTTGGATTCAGATGAATTGATATATTGGATCACAGAGATGGACACGTACTTTTAACTTGAAGAAAATAGTAAAGAGAAGGAGGTGAAATATGCTTGTACCAAGTTAAAAGGGCATGCATCCTTATGGTGGGAACATTTACAAACAGGTCAACAGAGAAGAGGTAAAGATAAGATCAAATCTTGGACTAGAATGGTGAATAAATTGAAGGCTAAGTTTTTTACTGGAGATTACCAAGTAAGTATGTTTCAGAAGTTACAAAAATTGAAGCAGAAGGAATCAAGTGTTAAGAGTTACATTGAGGAGTTTTATAAGTTGAATATCAGATCTAGTCATATAGATGATGAAGTTGAACAAGTTGCTCGCTACCTTAATGGATTAAGGGTGTCAATACAAGATGAAATCAGTCTGATACAGATTAGGAGTGTGGAAGAAGCTTACAAGTGGACTTTGAAGGCTGAAGAAAAGATGAACCGAAGGTATGAGAAAAGGCAAAGAGGTAGAGGAGGAAGATTTCAGAGAGGTCGGTCCAGTACTAATGATGGAGGTTGTAGATCTTCTGTAGATCAAGACAGGAATGAGTCAGAAACCAAGGATAATGATCACTATAGGAGGAATGATAGGAGTTCCTATCGTAGTGAAGGAAAATATAGTGGTGAAAGAAGGAAGTTTAGTTCTACTTTCCATCCACAAATTGATGGACATGCAGAGGTTGTGAACATGAGTTTAGGGAATTCACTGAGATGTTTAGTTGGAGATAAGCTAGGAAATTGGGATTTATTTTTTCCAGGGAAGACACCATTTGAGATAGTTATTGGTTTTATCCTAAAGGAGTGGGAGAATTAAGGGATGTTAGTCGTGTTATTAAGAGGAGTGCTAAAGGAGAATAACTTTCCAAAGTCGTGAAGTCATTACATCAAGAAGTAAGACAACATTTGGAGAAAATGAATCAGGCTCACTAAAGGAAAGAAGATATGAAACAAAGACATAAGGAATTTCAGGTAGGAGATGAAGTTGTGGTGTACTTACATAAGGGTAGGTTTCCTATTAGTACTTACAATAGGTTAAGGATGAATAAATTTGGTCCTTGTAAGATCTTGAGGAGATGTGATTAAGGGAATGATTATGAAGTAGAGTTACTAGATCACATGGATATATAACTCGTATTCAATGTTGCAGATTTGTATGAGTATCATGAATCAAATTCCAATAGAAGTGATCGATCAAATGTGGAACAACAGTATCCTAAGAAGCAGATGGAGAAGATAGAGAAGATTTTGGATAGCCGAGTTGGTCGAAGTACAAGAAGCCAAAAATGTATGGAGTATCTTGTTAAATGGAAGGATAAACTAGTCAAAGATTCTTCATGGATTTCTCAGGCTGAGGTTGACCATTTTGGTTTTCCTTTGGCCCCAGCAAAGTGAGAGGCTCACTTTTCAAATAACTCCAGTTTTTTGATGCAGGAGCATCTTGGGATCTTGGCAATCTTGCATCACCCAAAAATATTTGTTTTTATGTTTTCCTATTTGAGATCAGATATTTTATTTCTTTCTATGATCGTTCTATACTTATTCTTGGAGGTTGCGATCCTTTCTGGGTGTTCGTGTCTTCATCCTTGTCCCCCTCATTGGATTGCGCATCATTTGTGGCCGACCTACTTGAGGGATCGTGTTTCTTATTCCACTCGTTGGATGAAGATCCTTATGATTTTGGGTCCTGAGTTATTTGTGTAATTTGTTTTCTTTTTCATTGGGAAATGTAAACTTTCATGGCCGACTTGATCTTTGTAAAGGCCTTATATACTCTAGTAATTATTTTCCATAAGATAGAGGAGAGAGACAAAACATAATAGTATCTTAGCACTTGTAGGATTATGATTAGTAGATTGGAAGGAAGAGAGGACCTATTGAATATTCATGTAGTCGTAACTGATTATAGATGGTATAAAAAGATAACCTATTGAAGGTTCTAATCAAGCTTGTATGCTTGGAATGTATCACAAATTTTATTTGTTCTTGTAACTAATCTTTCATAATAAGGAGGTCATTCTTGCATTCATTTCCTCTTATTTCCTTTTTCTTCTGTTGTGTGACTCTTGGTGCAAGGATTGGTTGGACTCAGTGAGCTCCCACTGTCCTTGGTTGCGTCATTATTTTAATCATGATAAGAAGATAAATAATGTATATCTAAATTTAGGTGTCCATTAATTTCCATATGAAGCCCTATTATGGAAAACACGCTAAGGTGAGTGCTAAATAATCATGAATTTGTACACCAATTAGGTGATTAGAATTTATGATGATACATTTAACCCTCACTTTAGCGAGAGTATGAGATAATCTAATGCTTACGATGAAGAAAACACGAGAGAAAAATAGAAAGAGATAAAAATTATCATTGGGAAAATTACAAAGAGATAAGACATCACTAAGTTTAAGGGTATTATCCCCCAAACAAAGGATCTTAGGTTGTACATCCACATGCAAGGACATATAAAAGAAATACAAAATCCTAAATCTTACTAAGATTCTAAGTCAGCTAGTTGAAGAGACCTCAATGAGCCTAATGTCTCAACTGCTAACTTATCATTCTTGGAAAGCTATTGCAAGAGCATACACCAAGGATGAAGAAAACTCCATGATCTAACCCACTAACAAAGCTATGAGAGCATGGAAAGAAGAGAAAGGAACCATGAATCCAACAATCTAACAAGTTGTGTTATGTGAGGTGATCCATGGAAGAAGAGGATGAAAGAGTGGAAAGGATAACAAGTTGTGTTATGCTAGTTCCACTCTTCCCAAAGAGAGAGAAAAAGGAGAATTAAATGTCTAGAAAGCTATGAGATGCTAGTCAATTCTAGGGTATGTGCACCAAGTTGTGAACCAAAAAAGTGGACACATCTTTAAAAAAAATTCAAATTTCATATAACCCGATCGGGTTATTAAAAATTCAAAATTGTTCTAGGCTTGGTAACCAAGCCTAGAAAATATTATTAAAAAAGTCAATCTATCTTAGAACCCGATCGGGTTCTGAGAAATTTCACAGAACCCGATCGGGTTATGAGAAACATTATATATTGTTGAAAGCCCGCAGATTAGGCCATTTCTAACGCATAAACCACGAAGAAACATAGTGAAGCAGGGAAAAAAAGCACTAAAACTCTATTGTGCTCTGAAGAAAACAACATTTCATCTACAATTCCCACATTTTCAAGCAATAGCACCCCATAACAAAGGTATGTTTTATTGTTTTTTTTGCATTTGTAATCAAATTCGGTTATGATATTGAGTTTTTATTTTCTTTTATTAATTTCATATCAGATTCATCAAACGACCCAAGAAGACGAAAAAGAAATGAAAGACCACCCCCCGTAGAAGCACACCTATTGCAAAACCCTCAAAATCCTCCTCAAAAACCATTGGCACCTATATAAACCCTCCTCAAAATCCTCCTCAACCATCATCGCCACCCTTAAAACCTCCTCAAAATTCTCTTCCTCCGCAACCATTGCCGCCCGTAGACCCTCCACATGTGCCATTAGGTAATGTAAATGAAACACAAGAGGACCTCGTGCAATGCCTTAACCAAAATAGTGCACAAATTAATATATTAGTCAATAGGTTGAAGGCTTCTGGTATTTAGCATCACTCTACCCTCACCACTACTTTATAACAAATGTCCATTAGTGCAAATGAGGTGTCTCAAGAGGTCACAAAATGGGGTTCATGGAGGGACAGATGTTTTACATATTATGCTGATGGTTTATCATATGAGGATGTGAAAAGAAAGACCATAAAAAAATGTGACATATGTGCCCTTTTTACCGATCCTAATACTAGTACCTCCCTAGAAGATAATACAAAATGGTTTCCTATACATTGGTGTGCTCATAGGGGGATGAAATTAGCTTTTTGGGATAGGTGGTACATGATATTTGACCAACCACCTTGTAATAATAATGTGGTGCCTTTATATTTTTTGAGAAAGCTATTCTATGAGTTTATCCTCGGCGAGAAGCCAAATTGCTTTGACTTTCGTGAGTTCTAGGGTAGAGGAAGAGGCTCTGTGCAGGATAGACCTGGGGCACGTAGGATTACCCGACCACAAGAGAGGAGACATACTGAAGGAAAAGACCTCATTCATGTTGTGGTCCCAGTAGTAATGGAGTCTATGGATATACAAACTCCTCATGCAGCTGCACCATTGACTGATGTCATTATCCTGCATGGCATTCAATTAGTTGGAGGAGAGGATGGATCAGTGCCTACGCCACCTCCATCTCCATCAGATGCACAATTAGGATCATCCCATCCCGCGCCAGCTCCATCATCATCAGATGCACCATTAGGATCATCTCATCCCATGCTAGCTCCATTATCACCAGATACAGTTGTAGGGTCAGCCCAGCCCATTGAGCATATATGCATCAGTTGTAATGGTATATGTGATGGGGTAGATAGTCAGGCGAGTGTGGATGGCTCGACATCCCATTCATGTGTAAATTGCGGGAGAATATGTCAGGCATCTACTACTGAGGATATGACCCTCATAGATGATCTGTTGACAATTGTGTATTGTATAGAGCCAACACAGGTTTGTTTAAAATTGTGTTTTGACATGTTATTTTAATTAATTACCTAAATATGTTAAAAGTAAATAAATTTGTATGTATAGAAGAATCTAAATTGATACATGAATAATATGCATTGCATGGTGCATCTGGTGGTACGAGCACACCAATGAGTGCTTTTTCTATTAGACGTGGATGGGTAGCTCGAACTCCTGAGGTAATGTTTTATAAATATTCATAAAATAGAATAATACATTATTTTCAAAATATTATATCTTAATAATTTGTATGGTGGTAACTTCGTTTGGTTAGATAATTATACAACGTATTATTCTATTCATAAAATAGAATAATACATTGTTTTCAAAATCCATTAAAGATGATGGTCTTTAATGCTTGGCAAACATAAGAAAGTCTAAACTGTTCCACGTGCCAGAAAACCAAACAGTTGCAGAGAATTTGTTCTTTTATTGATTCAAAACTTGATTACATTCATTATCCACCCAGAATTACCTGCTTCATCATGTATTCATGTTGGACTATATATTTTTTCTCTGACAACAAATCCTCAAAACTAATAAAACACCGACCCAAGACAGTTACAACTGACAGTTACAACTTTTATTGCAATTTTGCAAACACAAAATGTTGTTAATGTTGACAACAAGTTGTCAAATTTGACAACTAACACTTTCTAGAGCCAGCATTGATTGTAATGGTCTTTTAATGACCTTAAATGTATAAAAACTCCTATTCTACCCCTTTAACTCATGACTTTATCCCTTTAGTCCAGATTATCAACTTTTGACAATTTTACATTATTCTTGTATCTTTTTTGCAACTATTACCTTACTGACTTCTACTACATCATTTTAAGATCACAATGACCTTTTTATACGTGAGCATTACATCAATATTTAACACCTTTTAATCCATGAACCCCCAAATTGACCTTTTAGACTAATTGTGCCAATAAGACATTATATAGCATCCCATTACATAAAGTGACCCTTAGGCCATGTAAACATGTGAAATGGCTTTTATTGATCTCATTACATCCACAAATGAACTTTGATAGTATTTTTTTAGTCTTCCCCTTCTAGGGTCTTCTAGGTGACCTTGTCTTCCTTCTTGCTCCCTTGGTGCTCTGCACCATACTGTATTGTTGATTTGATGTATTGGTGTGTTAGTATATGTTTCTTTGCTACTGCTTTATGGTCAAAGAATTTTTTATAATGTAATTTAACTCAAGGAATTCATAAAAGTATGGTACTCCCTCAAGGAATTAGATTAAATGCAAAGGCTTCAACATAGATCCTTGGCTTTTCGTAACCTAAACATCATACTTTTGAACAAGTTCACTTCCTTGTCCAGCCATCATGTCTCAAGCTGATTTGAACTCCCGCCCTCCATTGTTGGACTCAATTAAACCAATGATGAACTCATACATAGACTCATACCCCAACCAATCACTTATTGGTTTCTGAATAAACCTTGAACATCATCTGGAACATCCAACCATCATTCTTTTACTCTTATTTCTTGTTCAAAATCATGAATACAATCTCTAATTGTGAATGTCCTTGATCCCTCAATACACCTCCATGGCCTTCTGCAGACTCGCAACATATAACTTCTAAGACACCCCAAGAAACCCTCAACTTATCACAAGGTCCTTATCGTATCACTCAAATCACATTCACTTGCTAATTCAGTAAACTCTACTCTCTGGCATTTCACTATCATACTAGGATAGTCCCCATATACTAGTCTATATCTTCACCATAGACAAGAACCCCTCTAAACCCTAGGTTCATAAGCACCCCAAATATTTTCATCACTGCCCATACCACCTACTCTCAACCTAAAAGCACTCCAAATCCCCTCATGCTAAGGGTAAACACACTAAAACATACTCACTGCCATGCTACAACAGTCCTATTACCTACTGCAAAACTGGTCCTAACCTCTGACCTCCACGAATACAATCTGGACCATCCTTCTCTAACCGTGACTACAAATTTGTTAAAGAATAGTCTTGTGTGTGAAAGAAGAGACATTTTTTATATTGTAATAATGGTTTGTAAAATTTGTTTATAAACATGTGATAATAGAGTTGTGGAGCATAAGCATTTGTGGAATTCAAGTGAATCATAATCTTGATTGTAAACTATTGCTTATATTTATTTGGTGTTTTATAGGGCTTGTCAGAGGCTCAGATTTCTGAGATTGATGATGTCACCCTTTCTACCATTGACTTTGGCTTACAGAGCTATGTGGTATCATATTTTGGACACCTCTTGTTTATAGTTTCAATTGAACTCATGCGGTATCATATTATTTCTCTTATGTTCATTTTTTTTTGTTAGCCTACTCCACCAAGCTCAAGGTCATTAGGAAAGAGGAAGAAATCATTGGGGACACTGAAACAAAAAAAAGGTAATTAAGTCCAATTTAAGTATATTTGTTGAAATGTATTATGAACATTTCAATGTAGTCTATATTGATTAATGCACTTGACTTGTTTATTGTATACATGTAGAATCAATTGGGTTTCACTAAACTAATGAATGCACCAGACACCGCTGATGTTCAGGAGAGGGAGTAGGTAACATTTTTTCATATGTACTTTCAATCGCATTCTTGTTTTTTCAAAATATTTTAGAAATCATGTTCCTCTATTAGTATGTCATTTTCTATGAAATTTCATACATGAATTGGTCATAGTTGCCTCAGATGAGGCGAATCCTCATATGAGTATAGTAGATTCATCTGAGGTTATGGTATGTATTTGTTCTATATACATGTTAAACATTTGTTTTTAGAGATGAGTACATGCATTTATAGTTTTATAACTTGATTGTCAACAACTTTGGGTTATTAACTTGCACGTGAATTCTCATTTACCTATTACAACTCCCTTCTCCACTTCCTAGGGATCCCTTCCCTAGCACAGGAGATCCAGCTGAGGCTTTGGTATGTATTTGTATTATCTAGTGTATACATTTTTTGCATTATCTAGTATTTATCGACTATAACATATTATCTATTTTACCATACAAGAAAAGGTCTGAATTGATTCATCAATGGTTTTGGCTCCCTCCAGAACAGGAGTTCCAACTCATGTTGTGGTATGCATTTTCTTTTTAGTTCATGCATTTTTTATTTTTTAGTATTTCTTGCTAAGAACATGTATTTTATATTATTTATTTTTCCTAGTATAGGGCCCTTCACGAGTGCCCGTCGAGCCTCTACCTAACCATTTTTATAGGAGTCCGTCTTGCCCATGATGGAGCCCATTTTGTTTATCATTCAGCCCAAGCATAGGAGAAAGAGATGAGGTAATCAATAATTCAATTGTCAACAAATTACAACCCAATATTTATTTATTTTGATATTATTTTGAGATAAGATATATGTCTTAGCATTTGAATTGTTCTTGTGCAGAGACTTAGTGACCCAAGTGTTTCTATGAAGAAACTCAATTTTGATGATCCACCACAGTGATATATATATATATCAATACATTGTATAGATCTAGTTGTGGCAATTGAATGACCAAATTGTGTGTGTGTGTGACATTTGTACATTGCATATATCGACCTGGACATAGTTGATGTCACTTTTTTGTAACTCTATTATGGATTTTTTATGTACGTCGTGTATTGATATGTACGGTATTATTGTTCATTTATATATGTATGAAACTTCAAATTTGATCCTTGAATTTGTTGGTTGTATGTTTATGCCTTAAGTGTATTCTTCTTTCACATGACTTGCATATATGCATGTGTGTTTCATTAAATTAATGTACTTGTGTGTGTACTTCATGTATATTCATGTATATGATTCATAACCTAAATTCATGTGTATGACCTACGTGAATGACTTAAGTGAATTCGTGTCTATGCTTCATAATGTATGTACTACATGTTTGCTTCAGGACATAAACAATTTTATGTTTACTATTTTTGTTCTACATATGTCCACATGTATACTTTATGATTTAAGTGAATTAATGCTTGATGTGCTACATTGTATTTAGGTGTATCTTTCATGCTCTATATGTATGCACTCCATGAATTGAGTGAATTTATGTTTGTTCTTGGAAGTTTTTTGTGACTGAAATACAAAGTATGAGAGTTTGGTTTTTGTTCTTCGACAGTGGATGTAGGGATGTTTTATGCAATTTTGAGCCCCTTGAGTAACTTCAAACATATAATGTTCCTTGGGTACACTTGGGAAGTTATAGGGGTCTTTGGTGCAGGGCACCCAAGAAACACCAAGCATGGATAAGAGTCTTCATGGGTTCATCTTCACATATTTGTAATCATGGTGAGATCCTAGAGATCAACCATTCATTTTGATTAGATTGGTCTCATTGTAAATTCAATCCATTTAAAGTGACTTTATAAACCTAAGGTCGATTAGACTCATGACCTATGATAGGATAAGTAGGTTTGATGTTTTTGGTCTAATAAAGGTCCTACTATAAGATCTAAGGGTCTTCTAAGTCCTTTCAATAGGTATAGAGGTCCTAATAGCAATATTTTGCAACATTGTCAAAATTTGCAACATGATCTAATAGCCCAACCCTTCCTATTAGGGTACAATTGCAAAAACTTGCAGAATTAAAGGAAAAATTCATCCGTATAGAACACATTTTCTAGTTTTACTTCCAAATATCCCAAAGGTCCTTGGAAATTAATTGTATGATCAAATATTTCTAGTTGGGACAACAGTTTTCCCAAAAGGACAAGTCTTGAAACCTTGGACAACTCCTCTGACTTAGGAACCCTCACTTTGGCTTGGGAGGGCTAATTGGGGCACTTACTAAAGAAAGTACCCTTCAAACCTTGAAATCCACCAATATAACACTTGGGACACCTTGGGGCACATGAGAGAACATCATTTCTTCATTTTTGGGTCTTGAAACAATACCCATCAAAAAAATTCCAGTGTAATTCAGACCCAAGTGTTCCCAAGGTGCACTAAGCAAAATTGGGCAACAATTTTTGGAGAGCCATACCTTGGACCTTGTGAGAGATATAAGAGATTTGTGAAGTGCAAAATGACCATCTTTGGAAGGCATACAAGAATGTAGCTCAAATCTGGGAGATTCCACTTAGATTCTGTTTGGCAACCCGATCTCGGTTGGTGAAAAAGTTGCATTGTTGCTGAGTTGAAAGTTGTTCAATGGTGCATCTTTCAAACCATTCATCATGGGACCAAACCATCAGCTCTAGTCGGTCAGGTAAATTCTAGGGGAGAAATTTTTTTTCTTGTGAAGCATCAAGAACGTTCCGGCGCAAGTCAGACCGAAGTGTTCCCAAGGTGCGCTCAGACAAATTGGGAAGCAATTTTTGGAGAGCCATATATCAGACCTTGTGAGAGATATCAGAGATCTATGAAGTGCACAAGGACTGTCTTGGGAAGGCCTACAAGAAAATATCTCAGTTTTGGGAGATTATTCTTGTATTGCATGTGGCTACCCAGTCTCAGTTGGTGTAAAAAGTTGCATTGTTTCTTAGTTGAAAGTTTCTCAATGGTGCATCTTTCAAACTATTCATCATGGGACCAAACTGTCAGCTCTAGTTGGCCGTGGAAATTCTAGGGGAGACCTTTTTTAGCTTGCAAAGCATCAAGAACATTCTGGTGCAAGTCAGAATGAAGTGTTCCCAAGGTGCACTAAGCCAAATTGGGCAGCAATTTTTGGAGAGCCATATCTCAGACCTTCAACAGAAGTAATTTAAATACTGGACTCCGGTCGTTAGTAACTTTAACAATACATTAGTGGCCATGATGATTTTCTACATGAAACCCAGAAAATGACCTTTGTAACAAATAAATATCGCTTCGTTGGTCGATCTGGGTTCTTCTAACACTTCTTGAAATTCTAGCACAAAATCACAACTTCAAATCGTCAATTACTTCTAATCACCTTAGAATCACTCACAAGTGCTCTTCATAGCTCATAGAATGCATTGTGACAAATGAACTAACTCTCACTCAATTGTTCAACCATCTCTTGTCTCTTAGCCCTAGAAATATTCAACTACTCCTTAAGTTTCTCAATCATATCTTCAGCCTCTGCAAGTTTCCTTCTATAAAACTCCATGTATTCCTTAAGGACCTCTCCCAAGTTGTTAGGATTCTTCAACGAAAATAGTCTCTGATACCAATTATTAGTATATAGAGGCACTAGGGGGGAGGGGGTTTGAATAAGTGTAAACATGTAATGAACCAATTCAACCAATAATAGGATAATGCTTTTAAATAAATTCCATGCAATTAAAAATGTAAGTGTAAGGATACAATATAAATAAAACAATTCAAACATCCACAAAGCATAACATATAACACTATAATTTTAATTGTAGATTATGCCTATTACTTTGGTTCGAAAAAATATTTTAAAGGTAGTTGATTTGGAAAAGATTAGGTATATTACACATGACAACACATGAAAAAGATATAGGATAGAAAAGAACATACATACAACGCATGAAAAAGATGTAGTATGAAAATAATACATACATACATACATACATACATACAACGCATGGAAAAGATATCATATGAAAATGAACATACATACATAAATACAATGCATGACAAAGATACATACGTAAATAGACACATAAATACATAATATGAAAATGAACATACATACATAAATACTACACATAAACCATTATTATAATTTACAGAAACATGAGATATCCACTGCATGAGCCATTGTTATAATTGTAATGAATCGTAATTTACTGATATGCTCTTAGTTAAATGTTACACATTAAACTATACAAAATGTGGCCCCTCAGTATATACAAATCAACTCATGGCCACTTTTATATACAATTTGATCTTCTTTCAATATACAAAATGTGGTCTCCAAATATGCATGTAGACCACTTCATAGTCATTTATATTCACAAAAAAAGTGAAGTTAGATTGTTTCACAAAATTTATATACAGAATTGTCAAAATAATTCTACCATTTAATAGAATGATTCTTCATGATGGCCCAAAAATAATTAAGCCAACCTAATGGATCAGCTCTAATCCTTATTGTGTCATGTATTGCCTCGTGTTCAGATTCATGAAGGTTCCATAAATTCTTCTTACGAGGTCTACCCGTATACTTTATCAATTCAATATTTGTTGCAACAAGAAGGTTTGAGTATTGCAAAATATGTCTATGTGTCTCATAGTCCTGAAAAACCACTTCTTGGATTTTTGGATAGGGTACCTACATTTCATAGAAGCATAAATTAATACAAAATTCAACATATAAAGCATAATATAATTATGGTAAGAGGTCTCAAAGTCATGATCAAACAAGAACACATTATATTTTGATAGTCTAGCTTCTAAGTCATGTCCCTGTCACAAAAATGGATCCTATTGGGTACTCAATACCCTCTCCATCAATGACTATAGTTGTCGATTTCTTTTTTCCCTCAATACAACGACACAAAAAGTAATCAGTCCCTTCCTCATTGTTCTCATCTACAACAACTGCATATACATGACCTACAATTTATAGAGGGATAAGTTAACACCCTAAACACTTAACCGCCTAATAAAATGACTTCAAGTAGGTTCAATAGAGTTCATCTCAAAATGAAGAATAAATTTAGAAATTACTTGGTTCAACTAGGTCAGATATGTGATCAAAATCCATTGATGCTTCAAACTAGCTCAATTGTAGTGCTCTAGGAAGTTGATATGTATCAAGCGGTTTCAAAGGTGTATAAGACCATTTGTCAACCCACTCTTTTGATTCACATTCCTCCCACAAAAAATTCATACAAGACAAGCAGAAACATGCCATTAATCTAGTATAAATACCTAGTGATGTTGCATTTGAACTTCTAAATGAGTGCATGTCACTTGATCCTGTAAGTGTACAACTATCTAGATAGTTTTCAATGTTAGACTCGCCTATCAACCAAAAAAATAAATTAACCATAGACTTACCTTCATTACCTATTCCCATCGTAGAGTTGCACCATCGCACAACTGTTTCTGCATTTATTAACTTTGCACCACCTTCATACTTCAATTCCTCTCTGGCAAGAGCTCTTTTTACACATGCACCCGCACCATCATTCTTGCCTTTTCCATGCCCCACCTTGGTGAAATTCTAAAAATTTTGAACGTCACTTGTCACATTCATCCTACTCAACCAATAGAATATCCTTGCATTCTTGAATTGTGAGGTGCAATTCTATGACCATATTATGTGTTGGTTGTGCTCAATACCTCTTTCCCTTAAATTACCATATAAAACTTTGAAGCAACCTTGCACAAACTCTGATGAATGTGTACGATCGTCACTGATGTAGAAGTGATACTCTCTTAAAACATTTCTATCTGTGTCTGTGCTATCATGTGCATGCAAGAATTCTATATGTACAAAGATCGTCACTTGTATAAAATGGTAATACATTGCTTGCACTTCATTATGAGGTTTAAGTGTATAATTCTTAGAAAAATCAACAATGGAGACAATAGTAACAAGGGAAAAATTGTCCTTACGTATGTTGAATTTCTCATCCAACCACCTAGCTCTATGTGAATGACGTATGTACTCATAAACTAGTTTCTCTTGAAAAATCTTCACAAAATCAGCTACGCATATATCATTTTTCACTAACTCACACATCTTATGTTCTTTTCCATCTTTTAGACCATAAGTTACTATCTTGTATTTTCCAAAAGAAACTAGTGTATTTCCAATCTCATTTGTGCTCTCTAGATGGTGACATATTTGCAACTTTCTCATACACATGCACTACAAGATCCATTCAAACACATCATCTTATAATAAATGCAACCATCATCTTGATTGCATAATACACTTGACATAAAATCTCTTGATGATGTAGGAGGTGCTTGAAGACCACATTCCTGCAAAATAGTGTTAGTGTGCAAAGTACAACAAAGATGATGATATATATCATAATGCATGGAAAATTCAATATGTACCCTGCAACAACATGTGGTGCACGCAAGATTAATCTTGATGTAAAAGGGTTTTTGCATTTCAAAAAATCTTTGACTAATTTTAATTTGAGGAAATCTTTGCAGGAATCTTTCATAAAATTGTGTTTGTGTCATATCCAAAATTATTTTGGATGTGGCATACGATTTGTAGATCTGATTCTCCTCCTAACAACATCTCTTTGGTTGGGTGAAAGCCTTGTGTTGTCATGCCAAAACTTTTCAATTAATGTTCTTAATGCATCAACAATAACCTTGTCCTTGCGTGGGAGTCTACTCGAGAATGACTAAAGAGAATTAGTGTTTGGATCCTCTATTTTGTCTCGCCTGTGTAAGGCTCTCTGTAATTTTGATCTACCTATCTTTAATGACTTTCTTGTTTTGCATACTATACGAGATTTTTTCATTTCCTTTCTTATAATAGTTGATGTGAGGACAGGTCGAGTAACATTAACATCTTTACTGCATGATTTTGAACCAATAGCTTGGTATGCATTGAATAGATTTCTCACAATGGTTCTCTCAGTACTATTTTCAGATGTTCTCAACCCCACAATTCTCATTGTCTCTCTAAATTTCAGATTCTTAATTATTTCAATAACTACTTGACATCTTCCACTTTGATTTAATTTTTCAAAATAGTTATTCCAAATATTTTTAACAATTCTTCTACAATTTCATTTCAAAATTTTATCATGCATTGGCCTCAAAATATTTTCATCAATGTCAATTAGAAACTTTGGTTTTCTACAAATTATTCTAGGAGGTGTTAACATAGCTGCATGCTCTATATTTTCATTAGATGAATTAGGTGCATTTATCCTCATCATTTCAATTGGTGTATGTTGAACATTTCCATTTTCATTATATGCATTTTGTTCATTAATGTCATCAAATTAAAATGGTGCATTAGATGAATTAGGTGCATTTATCCCCTTCATTTCAATTGGTATATGTTGAAAATTTTCATTTGCTGAATTAGGTGTATTTGTCACATTAACATTAACATTTTCATTTTCATCACTTATATTGCATGCATTTGATGATGTACCTTGTCGTATTCTCCTCATGCGCTCCCTTTGTCTTTCCTTTTCTGTCTATCGTTGTTCAATTGTTCCTCTTTTATTCTTTCCCATTGTTCGTATTGAATGGACCCTACGAATAATATCATGAACATAGAATAACATGTGAACATCAAATCCAAAAAAATAAGAAAAAATCAATCATTTTTTTGAAATGTGAACTTACAATGATAAAATATTATCAAAAATACCAATGAACAACACAATTCAATCATTGCAAATAAAAAACATGCAAAAATCTGCAGACCTGTTTGTGACTGGCTTAAAACAACAAAAAAGCAGGAGTGGGACCTCAGGACAACTTGCAATGATTTTTTTTAGATCGTTGAAGCAAACAAACTTGCAACGTTCCTAATTCAACAAAACCCGATCAAGTTTTGAGGACTTAATGGTTCAACATTCCTCTTTCCTCAGAACTCGATCAAGTTATGAGAACATAAAGGCTCAATGTTCCTAATTTCTCAGAACCTGATTGGGTTCTGAAAAAATAATAACAAAAAGGATTGAGAGAGAGAGAGAGAATAAAATGCATAATTTTTACTTCTTCAAAACCCGATCGGGTTTTGAAGAAGTGAAAATTGTGCATTTTATCCTCCAGAACCCGATCAGGTTATGTAGGAGTTGAAAAAGTACTTTTTTCTTTTACGAACCTGGTCGGGTTATTTGAAATTTAGAAAACTGGTTGGGTTATGGCTTGGGAAGAGGCTTGGAAAATGACCCAAAGGCTTGGAGGCTCATTTTCCCTCCATTTTTGTTATTTTAGACATTTTTTTCATCTTGTAAGATGAATTCTTGACTTTATCTTCATCAGGTTTGCAAATTGTCAAGAGGGTATCTCTATAATTTTTACCATAATCTCATACGTCTTCTTAGCTTTCTAACCATATAAATTTTTCTATTTTGGACAACATTTGCATAGTAAACTTTAATTTTCTTTACTGGTGTCTTGACAGTCCTCACAGACATATGTGTACCATTTTTTTAATAACTTTTGATATACTTAACCAAATTACAAATAAATTACATAATATTGTTCTACACTTGATTCTATACACTTAAAAAAAAATCATTTTCAATTATTTTGATGCAAGTTATGCTGGACGCACGAACATGTACCAAATTTTTAGGATGCGCTCACTTCAAAAAATTACAGGAAAAAATGTAGAAACTGATGAAATATCATATTCAACTCCAAGATCCAGCTGCATGCAATAAACCTGTCACAAGAATGAAACAGCAAAATGGAAAAAGCAGAACTCAGAAGTTTACTCAAAATGTGAGAGCAAAAATATCATCTGAATTAACGAAAAAGTACAATGCTCAACCTTATAAAAGGTGAGATAGAAACCCTAAAGGAGAAAACTAGGCTGCACATTATTAATTAAGAATTAATTAATGCAGCACCTAAGTGAAGCTTAAGCAACTAGAGTAATAGGAACTTATATAATTAAATCAATATGATTTAATTAATAAGCGTAAGGTAATAATACTCTAACACCCCCCCTTAAGCTGAACACAGGGAGAAAGCTGACCTAGCAAAACTATGAAAGCAAGAAATGGGTCTCGGCAACAAGGCCTGATCAGGTACCTAGTACAAGGAAATCTCTGTAAACCGGAGATAAAGGAGAAAACCCAGTGGGAAAAACTCCTCTCCAAAAAGAGATGTAAAAGAAAGCAAAGAAAAAAGGAATGACTTCAAGAGACTCTCTCAAAGCCAGTAGTATAATGCGTGCTGCCAACCCCCTCGAGAGAGAGGGTCAAGGCTCCAAATCCCCTCCAGAATGAAAGAACCCCTGGAGCAATGAACAAACCACTGTGACTCCAATGTAGAGGAGTGAAAGTCAGTGGGTGCTGAAGAGGTGACCTCGAAAGATGAGGTGTCACTGGAAGGCTGAGCTGATGC